>JAGDQP010021902.1:8304-31148 GCA_022664845.1 Lepisma saccharinum | reverse complement strand
TTATTTCTTCATCTTCGCATCTCTCACTTTGTATGCTAAGATTGACGCGTTCCTGAAATGGACTTTCAACGTCATTTTCTGAATCGGAATTATCCTCACTTGGTATCTTGTTATCCATGTTAATCGAGCCGCCATATTGGGTAGCCATTCTGTAATGGGTCCTTTTGTACCTTTGAATCCGCAACCGTAAATAATAATAAAATATATATGAAGCGTTGCAGCTGTGCGGTCAAATCATAAGAAATCCCATTACATCCATTATAACTTCTCAGGGTCGCTCTTGCAAGTTCGAAGCTCGTTGTCTTTTGATAACCTATACCTAATAAGTGCCCCAAAGCTACACCGAAGTGGTGACACAAAGCGAAGTTTGTAGAGAAATTTATTCACAATTGCTGCGGGGCTTTTCAACAACCTGGGCAATGCAGACAATTCCTCCACTACGTCTAGCTATAAAGAAGACGAAGAAATGCCACAACAAAATTAGTTTATTTAATAGAGGGTTAAAATATAATACAATGGACATTTCCGTTTTCCCTGTCCTTATATATTTTACAGTTTGCTTGTGTGCATTGGATTAAATAACATATATTTTTTTTTTTAATTTCAGCGCTACGGTTTTCCGTTACGTAGAAATATAGCATGAAATACTGAGAATTCAATCTCCTACGTCATACAACGAAAATCATTCTCTGATTGGTTTGACGTAATCAGTCCGTTGTATTTCCGTAGCTATATGCTTCTCCCTATGTTACGTTCCTTATTCAGAAGTTTGAAGACAAAAAACAAAAATGAGAAAAATATTTACTTCATCACTTAACGAAATAATTAATGTACAAATCTGCAGAACACACTTCAATAAGTTTAAACACCAAAACATGTTTTTAATAACAGAAATTGCTCGAAACATAGACAAGGGGCAGTCTTAACTTGCAATGTTCTTCTTATCGCTCGTTCGTGCAACTGTTTATATCTTGTAAATTTAGTTCAGTTGCCGATCCAGGTGGTCGTGCGGGCTAGTGCGGTAGTCTAGCGACTCTAGGATCGCGGGTTCGAATCCCGCCTCGGGCATGGATGTGATTTTAACTGTGTTGTCCATAAGTAGGTTAAGAAAGATAAACGAAAAATAAATTGTCCCAATCGTATAAATAAACGCAATGTACTATGAAAGTTAAATAAACGAGATTTTTAAAACAAAACAAAAAAAAAGTTGGTTAGCGTATGAAACTTTTAATCTTTTATACTTTCACCTAAGGCTGTTCGAATCCTATCAAAGGCCGTGATTTATTTTACTTCACGAAATGCAAGAGTAACTTCAATGTGAAAGTTTCAATTTACGTTTTTGTTTCTTACATGCTTTTATTATTATTTTATACAATGACATATTAAAACTATTCAATATATTCACGGCCTACAAGTACGTTAAATTGTTAACAGATGACAGTAACGAGCACTATTAATTCATGTGCTTTTAAGTTCTTGAAAAATACTTCACTAGCATTCATTAAAAAAGTATACGATTGTCGGATGTAAAAACCCACATTTTTTACAGAAAAAAGAGGTAATTCTTTTTAAATACAAGAGTTCTAAAGAGCATTATTAGAAGATATCTTATGATTTAATCATGAAAATGAAAAAAAAAGAGCTGATATAAATAAGTGTTGAAGCTACCAAACTATATCAATATCTTAAAAAGTATTAAAAGTAAAAATTAATTTTAAATGGATAAAACGAACTAAATGACGTGTTAAGGCATACAGAAACGTTATTCACCAGTTATACTATTTCTTTCGATCCATTTTTGCGATCTCTTTTTAACAATACTAACAAATCAAATACCATTTGTATGTCAATGACAAGCAGTCGGAAGACTGATTACGTCATAACATGGAGGCGCGCGATTAAGCGCAAGGCTGAGACGCTTTTGAAGCAAGTCTTTATAACTCTTGATAGATTTATCACAGAAAGAAAAGAAAATGTTTTCCGTAGTCTGCTTTAATAGAAGAATTTTTTATTGCAATAAAAAAATACTACCGGAAATGTCCATTGCTTCTGTATTACCTCTGCATCTTGTACCCGACAAGTGCTACTTACATACATAGTACATGCAATTAACTGGTAGACTTGAACTTTTCTCTCTCTGCTTACATTTAAATTCAATGTCGAATAAATTAGCAATTGCTTTTTAACTCTTTCAAAACCAGTGCCATTGATTCCATATTTCACTTTACAATTAAATAAAATATAAAAAAGTTACTCGCTTCGCTTCTGCAGTGACAAAAGTAAGCCATCTAGCGAGCACCTCGGGAAACTCTTAATATATCGTTGGCAGTATAACGAGGTCATTACAATTATACATATGTAAATTACTGCAAAGATGTGTCTATGTGACTGAATTCTTGGAACATTAAATATCCAGAAATATGTTCGAACCTTTTATTACAATCACCTTTAAGATTTGCCTTTGTAACATAAATTATGTTGTTAACCCTTTGCTTAATACTGACACATATGAATGTACAAAAATCTCAAACGAATCTACAATAGTATAAGGAATTTTCTTATTTTCAATAATATGCCTGCTTGGCCACGCTGGTGTTATATACTCGACTTAACAACTTGTAGGAACACTCTATGCAAACTCATACATACAACAAGTCACTGCAGGTATTGAACAAGCACCTGTCACAACTTTGATAATGTGAACATACAACAAAAAATACCTGAGCACTTCTACTATATGAAAACTACGCTGACAATGCTGAATTTCTATAGCATCATATATCACGCTAAGATGGTGTCCTAGATTTTGTTCACCGCAAGGATCTCGAGGAGTTAACAAAATAAAGAAATACCACAACTACATAAGACATTCGTTGGTATATTTGAACGCTAGATAACACAGGACAGATCGTTGGCGTAGCATTCGGGAGTTCCTGGTTTCGATCCCAGCGGCGACCATCCTGACAGAGGGTTTTCCAGGGTTTTTCCTCAGTCGCACCAGGCAAATGCCGGGATGGCACCTTGAACATAGGCCCTGGCCGACACCTTTCCGAATCCTTTCCCCTTCCCTATCTCGACCTGAGCCTCAGATGCCTAAAGGTTATAAATAAAATTCAAACACAGGGCAAATATTATTCCATACCGTATACAACATTATTCTCACGCAAATGATGTTACAACTTCAGGAATGATCGACAAATCGATGTGTCATTGAAGAAGTATGTGATATCTCGTGACTAATGAGCAGATACCACAGCTAGAAGTCCTGATGTGCTACTTACTTCCTCAATTATTATCGAGCCCCACCGGTGACAATCTCAAATGCCGTCAACAACCTCACTGGCAAGGTAAATATTTTACTGAGAACTTTAGAGCAAGAGACGTTTGTTGTACTATTCTATCAATATGTAATCATGGCTTTTCAGGTTTCAGCTTTTAAAAAGCTTGACACAGTACTGCATTAACTAACTACGTTGACGAATGTTATTCACAGCTGACAAGTTTTCTCTAGAAACTACAAGAAGTTGTCTAACTATTTAAAAGGCAATACACAGGCTAACGAGATGTGAACTGAATATCTTAAATGAATGAGATATCTATGCCGTTTGCATAATTGAACTTTCTTTTAACAATGAGACTCAATATGTATGTAGGTATAAATTAATACTACACGCATATCTAGCAACTATGTCATATTAAAATTACAATAAACACATCTTTCGCTGATCCGTTTGCAATACTAACAGGTACCTCATAACTAGTTTATTTATTTTCTTTACTGAAGTGATCAGGGACTTAATCGTGGATATAAATAGCTTTGATGCTATATAAGGAAAAGGCTTACTACATTCAGTAACTTAGAAACCACAACCTAAATTGTTATATGCCAATGTATGATTACTATCAACCTACTGAAACATCTATTGCCGTAATATACATACGTATAATAAGTTGTGAGCATTTATTTGAGTACTAGATTATACCATACACTCAGGAGATTTCCTTTCTCTGGCCTGCATCAGCTACGATATCTCGAGTTAAGTATTACGTTTATTGTCAGTTCTATTGGCAAAACTAATAACCTGTTCATCATAGTGCACAGCCTTGTAAGTAAATCATCTGCTTTGCAACTGGGAGCGAACGATAGTCTAATCCATCTTGAAGACCCGAGCCTGGAATATTTCTTTACCAAGACAGACCGTTACAAAGAATACAGACATTTCCCAGTGAGCTTCATCATGCATCTTAGCTTCAAAATTAAAATCAGAAAGTGGAGAGCTAGTTATTTATTCTTCTTTCTTTTCTTTTTCTTTGGGATATTCTGGTAGGATGAAGAGAAATTTCATTTTTGCAGCAAACGCTCTAATTTGCCATTCAAATGGTTCCGCTCTTTTCCGACAAGAGCAAATGTGCCCCGGTCATATCTTCTTTCTGGAAGCTTTTACTGAGCCTGTTAACTCCAGAACAAGATGAAAAGCAAATATACTATGAATTTAGCATTTGTGGTGTACTTTGAAATTCCCAATCGAACACACACACATTAAAAAAAAATGTGACATGTAGTGTTTCTAAACTTCTGCAATTATAAGTACTTAGACTGACAACATTTCTGGACTGTTGGAGGGAGCCCCTCCGTTCCGAGGCCGATGATTTTTGAGTAGATATATAATTTCAGATTTAATGTCAGTTGGAAAGTAATTTTCTTTGACTTTTCTTCCATTAGCAGAGAAGTAGTAGCAGGTTTCAAGCAGATGTCGTCAAGGTGAACATTGAAACATTTCTTTCTGAAATGGTGGAAATATATCCATACTTGTTCATGAATTTTAGTCACATCATAGACTAAAATATTTTATTTTAGTCAAATATATTTTAGTCATATCAGATAATGTAGACATGAAGTTTAACAATTACATTTCATTATTATTGCCATATACAAGGGCGCCTTTGTTGTAATTTCCAGAGGCGGCAAGGATTAAGCGACAGGTTTTCTACGATTTACTAAAAGTTATCAATAGATTAATCACGAAAATATTTACTAAATTAAGGACGCAAAAACTTAAAAAGAACCATGTCATGAAGTATATTAAGCTTCCCTTAAAATATCGTATACTGGAAGTTGATTGCGAATTCTTAAAAGAGTATAATAATGTTAATGACTTAGTTAATAAACTTTATGATATTATTTATGAAATATCTGTAAAATGTGTCCCGTACAAAAGAAACTTTGTCCCAAAGTATCCGTTCTGGTTTACCAAAGACATTATTAGAAAACTCAAGGTAAGAACAATTTGTCATACAAAGTTTACATACAAAATTCAAAATCCTACTATCAGGAATTTATTCGATTGCGTAGGAACATCAAGAAATACAAAAATAGTATATCAGGTTCTCGAAATAATAATGATCGAGGTCAATTGTGGAAATTTATTAAAAACAAAACAAAACATCTTCCCCAAATATATTAAAATTTGAATGTCGGGGTTTGTGTAACAATGAAGAAATAGCTAACACGTTTGCACAGTATTTCCAATCTGTGTGTGTATTCTCTTCTCAACTGTTCAGTAATTCTGATAGTAATTCTAGGGGTTACGAAGAAATTGGAATATTGTCTGTTGACCAAATACATTTGAATGAAATATAAAAGGCTATCAAGAATCTAAAATCTCAAACGTGAGTTGGATCTGATGGCATACCCTCCCATATAGTCAACGGATGTGTTGATATATTTAAATATCACTTATTGCTTGCGTTCAACTTGCCACTAAAAACATGTATGTTTCCTAACAAATGGAAATCTGCTTTAGTTTGTTCTATGCCTAAAACAAACGACTGACGAGTACCTACCACAGGCCTATAGCAATCTTATAAGTCTTTGCAAAAGTCTTTGAATAGAATGTATATCAACGAATTATTAATCTTATGAAGCCAGTTACCTCAACTGAATAACAGGAATACTATTTAAGGAATACAAATCTTATGAATATCTGATGACACTGTCAGGATTTCCACAAAGCTTGAATCTTGGACCGTTGTTCATTAATAACCTACCTGAATTCATACTTGATAAAGTGCTATTTGCGGATAACCTTAAAATATATGCTAAAATTAATTCCTTGAAAGATGCCATAAAACTACAGCATAGTTTAGACAACTTTACCAACTGGTGCGCTATCAATCAATTTTCAGTCAATACGAAGTTTTATAATTCAGTAAAAATAAAACGATATATCGATTTATTTATTCACTTTTATAAGTATGCGTTAACTAGGCCCGGCGTAGTTAAAGATCTTGGTGTCACGTTTGATATGAAATTAACGTTTAACAGTCACATAACAAATATTACAAATGAAGCTTTTAAAATGCTAGGATTTGTAATAATGATGGGAAAATAGTTTAACAACATTTCTACATTAGACAAAATGTACTATGCTTATGTTCGTTAGAGCAAAGTCTCTAACTTTCTGATCTGTCATTTCTTAGGAAAATAGTTCAAAATAGCTTAAACTGCACAGACTTAGTATCATTGTTATAGTTTCGTGTCCCGTCATTAAAAACTCGCATAGATAACACTGGTCTCTTCCACTGCACAAAGTCAAGGACAATATAATGACGAAGCCTCCACCTGGAAAATATGTACTACCTACAATGAAATGTGTAGAACTTGGATGTGATATGTCTTCTAAAGCATTTAGAAATATTGTAATAAAAATGTCTTTAAATCAACATTGTAAATATTGACACTAATTGGGCTATAAAGTCTGTTGTGTTGACAATAAATAAATAAAATATAGAGAAAATATATAGACAGTTTATTTTTGTTTTCTATCTGGCAAAGTATAATTTTCTCTGGCTAGCGGGATCAAAACTGAGAAAGTTTATTGATCCTGTGTTAGAGTAGAGCTATGAAGAAGGCTAATTCGTGATTTATCAGAAGCGAGTCATCTCAAGAGTCCGATGCCATTTCTCAAACAAACTGGCTGTCAATTTCCCAGATATTACGCTAGTTTAAACCAAGTTTGGACTAGTCTTGATTTTTTCTTACAATGATAAACTAACAGAGATTTTTTCCTGTTGGATTACTAACTGGAACGCCGGGTTCCCGAGAAAAAAAACAACCTTTTCAACAACTTCTTTTTGTCCCTAGTTATAAACATTTACTTCCTTTTCCTTCCTTTTATATTTTTCAACATTTTATGCAATTTTCAAAATTGCACGCATTTCCTGAAAAGAAGTCAAACAATTCAAATTTGATAAATATTCTTGCCTCTCATTATACACAATACAAAGACCAAAATAGCAACATGTCATCGACCCGAGCGGTAAAATTTACACATCATTATGATTTACCTGAAGAGGCTTGCTTGCGAGAAATCAACGAAGCAGGCTTCATAGCTCTTAAACAGGACCAATGAGCTTTCACAGTTTCGAATTTCAGCACACATCAGTAAAGCTATGAATATCAATCGAACCTAGAATCTTCAATTTTCTTTGTAGTCGCTCACTCTACCAACTGCTCTATCGTGCCTCTCCTTAAGAAACTGTCTTCATAACATAAAAGGACTAGTAAAATAGAACATAATTAGGAGAGGCGCGATAGATCAGTCGGTAGAGTGAGCGACTACAAACAGAATTGAAGATTCTAGGTTCGACCCCAATCCAGATATTAGAAAGCTTTTTCCGCTATAGACTTTATGTTTAGAAAGACAAGTTTGGAATGCAAAGTTTATGGCATGTGTCAACTAGCAAGCTTGCAGCGAAGTACATAAATCCCTTTATTCCAGAAACTGTTTTCGTAATATAAAGGACTAGTAACATGTACTTCGTTCAGCAGAAAAACTCGTGAAGGAATCTGTAGAGTGGTGGACATCAAACAAATCTGAAGATCGTGAGTTCGAATCGCACTGCAAACTGAAATCTTTTCTGGCTACAGGCTCGATGAGGGTCTCCCAACGCTTTTGAAAATAAGGTTTGTAGAAAATATGTCCTGAAAGATTTGTAGCAAATTTGGCATGCACAGTTTGTATCAAATTTGGCATCCGTCAACTAGCAAGTTTGCTGTAAGGTTGTAGCAAGTTTGCAGTCTTGCAATGCCAAACTTGCAGCAAGTTTGGAGATATGCAATACCAATATTGCAACAGACTTGCTGCAAGTTTTCTGTGTTATCCGGGCACCACTCAAATAAAGCTGACTCCTGCTGATGAAGATGGTATAGTTGGCTTTATTACAAAGATGATCTTCAGTTTGTTGTGTATTTACAAACATGGAAGATGAAACAATATAACTCTGTTTCTTCAACGTCAAACGTATAGCATATATTTTTTCGGTGTCTTAATTAATATCGAAAGTGAGGGAAGAGGGGGTGATCTTTTAAGATTATTTGTTTTTGAGAATCGTAATTAATTTCTGATTCCTTCATTTTCAAAGTACTTGTGTGGGACAATAGGAAACCCACACAACAGGCCATTACACTATGTTTCGGGATTAGTGCTTTATTTCTAGGCTTAATGTATTATTTCGTATGTTCGACAGAAATATTGGATTCATTTTATATGTCTATAGAATCACAGTGTGAGAAAATTGGAAATTTGATTGTGTCACACCTGACATTGGAAATCGGAGTAATCGAGTTGATCTACCCATTAATTCAGTATTGGTTTATTCATTCATTATTATTATTATTATTCCTATTATTATTCAATACATGTTAATTTTGTTATAAGTTCACGCACCTATCGTTAACTATAAAATTGTTCCCCTTAATTCCTTTAACGATAGCTAACCTTAATTCCTTTAATTAGAATACTGAATGGTCCATCATCCTTGGTAAATTGCATCAATCTGCGTAAGGTAATGTGTCATCCATGTTTCCCGAATTTCTCGCATTTTGCCGCGTATGTGCATAGCATATTTTTGTAGTTTGACTGTTTTCCGTATCTTTACGTGTGTGTAATCTGCTTCTGTTCGTTCGCCGTGGAAAGGGTGGGATTTGAATACCTCAGGCTTCACAAAGAGGCCTAATTTTCATCAGAAAGAACTTACAGTACCTAAACCATCTTTCTGTATTGAGAACGTAAAATATATTAATTACGATGCTTCTGAGCATATCCTCTTAGATACAACTTGCGTTAGAGATCAATTGTGACATGGAATTAATTTTACTTACACGTGTGTATATGGTTTTTGAATAATAGTACAAAACTATTTACTCAACCAAATACAACATTCGCTGAGCTCAATAAGCAATTATACACGTACATCACAGAAATTGCAATCGGTGTCTCGATTCTGTAATGGCGATATTGAGTTCGTATGTTTTCACAACACTAAATTTCTCAAGCAGCACAGAATATCGGGCCAGTACTGACCAATATCGATGAGGGTTGGCCCAGCATTGGGCTGATATTGGCCCGATATTCTGTGCAGCTTGGGTGAGTATCAAATCCTCTGATTCCAAATGTCCAAAAGTCTGTGAATAGTGAGAAACTCAACAATCAACTGGTGATAGAATCTCCTCTAATTTACCCTATATCATCTGGGAGTTTACAACACACTAGAATACCCTCATATAATAGGCAATTCATTACGCAGGTCAACAGGGACTCGATAATATGAATGTAAGTAGACGTTTCTTATTGCAATTTTGGCACTGAATTCACATATGTATGTGAAAATTTTCCACCACGTACCATTTCTCTGTTAATTTGTCTTTAAATGTATCAAGCTGCAGTGTGACACAGTTCAATGTACTGAGTAATATACTAAATTTCCGACCTTGGTACTCTACCGCACGCTCCGCTATATTAATAAAATGCCGTCTAAAACTTTTTTTATATCTCACTTGAAAGGCATTTTAGAGCAAAATGTCTTATTACAAAGTTAATTTATGTAAAATTCTCTACAACAAAAGTTATTTCCATTTTTCTTCTAGGATGCACCGTTTAGACGCTAGACGTGCTTGAAATTCATATTTTAGGTATATATGTATATTTACATAATTGGACCTACACATAATGCGGTCAATAGTACATAATTCGGTCAACACTACACCAATCATGAAACAAATACATAGATTTCCTAGATAACATGCTAGGTTAGCTACAAACAATAAAATTATTAGTCCTTCCGGGGACATACTGTCTTACAAATTCTCTATCGAAACTTAGTTGTCCGGAAGTTCATATGCAAAAGCTTTAGAGATCGCCAAATATTCTGCGTCTAAAACACGACTTAATATACAAAACTTTATAATTCCGGAACTATAAATGATATTGCTTTCAAACTTTCAGTGTTTATAACCTGTGTTTAAAGTGAGCTGGAACGGACCGGAACAGTGTTGCGGTAAGAAATATAGAACCGAAACGGTATTTCTGTAAGAATAAATAATTTTTGATGTGAAATTAAGTATAACGTAGCCACGCGTCACGTCGAGCAGTGAGAGTGAAAAGTAGCTTAAGTATAGTTCTCCTTCCTCACTTTCCGTGTGAAAAACTGAAGATATATATTTTTCAGAAATATAAATTATCGACATGTTTTCTGGAAAACTTTGCTTTTATGTGTGTCACTTTGCAAGAAATGAAAAACGTATTGTAGCAATCTATACCATCCTGAAGCTCGCAGATTAATGGCAAAATACACTGCCAGGATGACAAGCGTGAAAACGTATCGTGGATCACTATTCCTATCTGCTGTCTCTGCTAGTCAGACTATATGTTCTTCAAAGGAGTAATGAATGAGAGGATCGCAATAAATCACAGCACGTTATTCAAACTCTAGTAGAATGTATGAACTTAAACGAAGAATGTACGGCATGACAGCGACTCTAACCAGGGCAGAAGTAATAGAGCTACCCAGATAGCACGCAAGTTTATACCAAGTTTGTACTAGCCTTGATTTTCTCTTGCAATGCTAAACGTCATCCATCAAGTTTGTGGCAAAATTGTTGATGACAAACATGCCGCATGAGCCTTGCTTTCTATTTACCTTTACAAATTTGGTATATTAAATTTGCTGCAGAGTTGTGGCAATATTGGCAATACAAACCTGCTGCATCGAATTGGGGAAACATCCATTGTGTCTGTTAGTAATATGCTTAGCTACGCGAAGAATTAATTTCAGTACCAGCTTCGGTCGATTGCATATTAAGTTTTTGGTCTTTGTATTGCGTATAATGAAAGAAAAGAATAATTATCTAAGTTGAATTGTTACGACTCATTCGGGGGAAAAGTCCGTGAAAAATGTCATCAGCTTTGACAAGTGTTTTGACTCGTGGACCTGTCTGAATAAAGAACACTTACAAACGACAACTGAGAGCTGGCGGTCTGGTGTAGTGGCTAACGTATCGGAAAGTTAATGCGGGGACCCGGATTCGATGCCAGGCGGGGTAATGTTTATATAGCACACTACTAGGATGCTATATATTTCGATAAAGAAAGAAATAAACTCACCAAGTGAGATGCGCTTAACGGCCATGTTGCATTTAGATAACTAACGTAAGACGATAATCCTCGTAAGTTGACACTGGTTAAATTTGAACCTGCGTTAACGGTAAGTACCGTGTATATGACTAAAATGATTTTGGTTAACGTTAATCATGATAAGATGTTAGTAATGTGAAAAAGGCATTACCATTGGTTAGGTTAGGAAAACAGGTTCGTTTTTTATTAACCACATGATTCACTCTGGTTCACGGCAACGACATCAGAAATACATCGGAAATGCTTTCTTTCCCGAATGAGTCGTGAATTGTTTAACTTAATTTGCGAGAAATGCGTAAATTTTCAAAATTGTACAAAATGTTTAGAAATGCAAAGGGAGAGAAATAGAAGGAAATATTTAAGAGTATACGAAGGAAAAGTAGTTGTTAAAAAATATGACTACTCTTTAAACCCCCGCGTTACAGTTAGTAATCGAACAGGTAAAATCAGTTAGTTTATCACTGTAAGGAAAAATCGAGGATAGTCGAAACTGTTTAAACTAGCATAATATATGGGAAACTGGCAGACTGTTTGAGAAATGTCATCGACCGGAACAGTAAAGTACACATCATAATGATACTCTTGAGGTGACTCGCTTGGGAAAAATCACGAATCAGCCTTCTTCATTACTCTACTCTAACACAGGATCAATAAGATTTTCCACTTTCGCTTAAAGTCTATATAAATGCTTTTATTCCAGAAATTGTTTTCGTAACATAAAGGGGTTAGTAAAATGTACTTCGTCCAACAAAAGGACGAGTGGAGTAATCGGTAGAGTGACTTACAACAAACAAATCTGAAGATTGCGACTTCGAATCCCACTCCAGACTGAAATCTTTTCTCGCCACAGGCTCGATGTTGGTCTACCAAAAACAATGTTTGTAGCATGTTTGTCCTGAAAGGTTTATAGCAAGTTTGGCAGACGATTTGTGTGGCAAATTTGCTGCTAGATTGTAGCACGTTTGCAGCATTGCAATGCGAAACTTGCTGCAAGATTCCTGTGATCTCTAGACAGTAACAACTATTACTATTTGTTGAATTTTTTAAAATAAAGGCGTGTATAGAAATTCTACAAGGAGCTAGAATAGTGACTTTTTTCTGTCAATAACAATACCGTTCCGGTAAGAACACTCATTCACTTGAAACAATGTTTATAACACATCAGTATTTATGCTGTATCGCCGGACCACACGAAAATGGAAAAAAGGTACCAAAATGTACTAAATTAGGTTAGGTTAAGCTGGAAGTCACTTACCTTCAAATTGCTACTGCTTTCTTGCATTTCGTACACTATCTTAAATTAGTGACCATGGGGGCTTGGAGGTTAGAAAAGGTTAGGTGCGGTTATTTATATTTTCAAAATATATTTTCATGTGTTTATATTTATTATTAATAATCGTTTTCTTATATGTTGCGTAGATTATCTTAAATTAATGACCATGGGAACGCGGAGGTTAGGTAAAGTACTAAAGTTAGGTGTGATCATGTATCTTTACACTTTTTGTTCTCGTATACGTCCGCCAAATAGTCCCTTCCGCATCCACATACTATGCTGCTTACAATATCATAAACAACCGACAGCAACAATCACTTTCTTCACTTCAACTATTCCCCTCACTTCACTTTCACACACTCTTCCTCACAAATCAAAATAAATTATCCAAGTAAATTTCATATAATTGGTCCGGCGATACAGCACTTAACCCTTACTATTTATTGAGATTTTTTTAATAAAGGCGTGTATAGAAATTCTACAAGGAGCTAGAATAGTGACTTTTTTCTATCAATACACATACCTGCAAGTATACATCTATGATCATGTATAAAGCTTTTATACATGAACGCACGCCATTACAATGTATAAGCATGGAACAGAGAAAAAGTAAATGTTATGGTAACAAAAAATCTTATGTGGTGGGTGCTTTTCTAGCTCATATTTGAAACCAGCGCCCCAAATTTAGTAAAATAATGTGATTGTTATCCATGTTACCGAAAAAAAGTTATAATTTGTTGCCATGTGTTATAAGAGACAGAACCTTTTTAGGCAATCTTCTTTGATCCATATGTTTGGGAAACTGCATCTTTCAGGTAATCTTCTGCAAACTATAATTTGTCTAAGAGCCTATTAAACTTTGGCTACCACACCACTATTTTTAACATCATCGAAATAAAAACGTCCAGATAAATCGAGACCTAGGTAAGATTTGAAATCTGAAATATGTTTTTTATTCTACCTATTTCATTGAAGAGCTAATGTGAATTCTTCATTAATTCAATTTGAGAGAATTGGTGTATGATGCGCAAAGTCACGAAATAGTCAACATGCGATTTCTTCATAAGGTTTAATTACCTTCCGAACACTCTGTAGTTATGCAGAAAATGTTGTCACGTGGATTTTGCATTAGCTTTCTAAATTAAACTCCATTATTAATAGATGAACAAAGGGATGCAAAGTTTTGAAAATAAATTGAAGCAACAAATGGAAAGTAAAATTTCGTTAAATAATATATTTATTTTACTTTTACACAAACATTTATTTGTAAGATAGAGTTGTACTTACAGCCTTTAAAGCATAACACAAATAAAGCATTCTTTATTAGCACACTTCATACATATATTAAAGTTGCCATGTGGACAACAATCTGATCAAACCTTAACAAGTTTGTTTGGAACACCATATTCCACATTTTGGCAAGTTACCCTGAGTTAGAAACATAGAATTAATTATTGCATGGAAATAAAGCCAAAGTACATTAAAGAAGTTGCATATTCTTGAATTAAATTAAATATACATTAGCTAATTTTCATTTGTGGTTTGGAAAACTAAAATTAGAAGAATAGGAGAGAATTAAAATAACGAATTAAATATTTTTTAAGTATTAGTTCATAAATACTAAATGTGTTTTCTTTTTGCTACCTATATTGAAATTACAATTAAATTATTTCTCATGCAGCAAAAGAATATTGGAAAATAATTTTAAAGATATATAAAACCGTTTAGAGTACAAGTAAATAGCTTTTAACATCATTTATAATTATCTTTTTAACCCAAAAGGTTTAAAATGAATAAAATTCATCATTATTTTTATTGAAATTCATTGTTTCAAAACATATTTTAGTAAGTACTTGAAGTTATTTTATAATCTAAATAGGTGATACAGTTGAAAGAGTTTTAAAATATTTTCAAAAACAGAAAATTTAAAAATTCTTTTCATTGTACATTTTTTTTAAAAAATAAGTTTTGAAATTGCTGAGTGAGTGTTCCGAAAGTAAGTAAACATATTTCGAATTAACTTAAATATATTTTTCAAAACAATGTCCAATATTTTCTTGCTACTAGATTTACTTATTATCCATTTTTCTTAAAATGAGATTAAAATAAGGCTTCCCAAAATTTCTTGAACGTTACAATGATACACCCAAAGCTTACAAACATTTAGAAAACAAATTTGTTTGATTTCCGATGCTTATTTCTGTTTTATATCACGCAAATGGGAATTATAATTTCTTGGAAAGATGAGGATAATTTTCATTAATGTGGGGTGCATTTTCCCAAATTTTAGTTTATTTTTGTTTAGTTCCCAAAGTTTATTTTACAAGTTAATGTGCTAGAAATTAATCAGTCATATGAACAAAAGATGGGGAAATATTTTCTGTAAACTACAGTTACAACAACTTTAATATTTTATGAAATCTTAGAAAATTATCAAGTAATATTAATTAGAGCAATGGGATCACATTTTTCTCAACAATGTCTCAATTACTATTCGATTATTCTAGATTATTATTAGAGGGCATATTTATGTAAATATTGGTAAGCCATGCAAGTATATTTAAAATTTCAAAGCTTTTATATAAAGACTTTCATTTCTTTAAATTTCGTTGCAAAATATTTATAGTGTTACCTTATTTATTCTGACCACCAACTACGTAAGATTTAAATAGTTTTATATTTTTTTAAAGAAATAGTCATAATTGTTTGTTTCCACGTGTGAATATCACGTCTGAAGATGAACAGCACAGAAGAAACAAAATATTTATATAAGTATATCGCACAAATAGTCTCCTCATGAACTCGAATAAGTGACATCTCATAGAATGTAATTATCTTACGATATTTCGTATTAGGTAATATTAGTTAAGATAAAGTCAGTAGTAGTTAACACCCCAGAGAACTTTATCCTCGATTTTTTTTAAAGTCAAGTGAACTCTCGTTCATTTCTAGAGAAGTGCTTTCTATGATTTAAGGGAGGAATTCGGGTCATTATAAGGTTCATTATATATTAGCCAAGCATGAGAAGAGTGAAGTGAATGCATTGCTTTTGGCAGCACTGTGCTGGGGCACTTTGCAGACCAGTGAAAATTGTTTTCGGTCTTCCGTGACTTAGCGTAATTCGAGGTGCACTTCAGGTGAACAATGTTCTTCCCTGCTAGAACAGCTTTTCAGTGTCAGCTCAGTGCTGTCAAAAGCATTGCATTCAGTTCACTCTTCTCATGCTAATATATAATAAACCTTAAAATGACCAGACATTTCCCCGGACCCGAATTCTTCCAGGTGCAATTTGATGGCTTGCTCCATACAATCATAAAGAATACATTAAGCAATTTACAAGCGCTACCTGAATAATGAGACAAATGTTTAACTTACAGGGACAATAATTTCAGTATACTCTCTTCTTGATGTGGTACCCGTTCTTAACATAAAATATGTATATATTTACTTATTATTATATGTACATTTACTACTATATTACATAGCAAATACAGGTACATGGAAGGAAAATATACGTGGTATTGCGTACAGCTATTTTCCTATCGATATGCACTGTATATATACACAGTCTAAATGCATGGGCACATATTTGCTTCACAACAAAGTCTTGTTGCAATTAACTGCTTTCATTACAAAGTGCAAGGCAATTTCTGGTGCCTTTTAAACATCACAACAAATATGTGTGAAATTACTAATTTAAACTATTTCAAACATTTAAAATTATTATGAAATGCAAGCTGTTGATGTTTTCAGATACTTCAGCTAACAGTTCACTTTCATATATATGCCAATATCTTACAAATCTTAAAAGTTAATAATTATTTGACAATTTGAAGAAACAAAATTGAGTTTACAGGTATCTTATGTTATGACACTCACGTATATATTTTTTCACTTTATTAGAAATCAATAATATACCAAGTGAAATAGTTTTTTGGAATATTTCAGACATGTCACCTAAGCATTTAAATTACAATTAGTTTTACATAGACATACAATCATAGGATAATAAAATCAAGAATAGCTTCTAAAACTTCGTAATATGCAGACTTCAAGTGCTTTATTTTAAAACTCTTTCGATACTTAATAATAGTAATATGATAAACTTATTTGACGTCTTTACAGGTATAAATACATACGCCAATATAATCTTGACAACTAGAGCACACAGTAAACACATGATACTCTTCTTTTCCGTTTGGAAGAATTAATTTCCTTCAAGACGCAATCGCCTTTTGAGATATACAGTAGATATGCTACTACAATAGATATTTTCCAACACACACAAATAAGTAGATTTCTCCGTAATAATTAAGTGCAATTGTATATTTTTAGCATTCAGTTTGATTATAAATAATTCATATCTTTTCTTTACTTCAATAAAATATAGTTTTTTACATATAATTTCCAGAAACAACAGCAGTAATAATAAAATTTATCTACAATGTTCCTTGAATTGAAAATAAATATTTTATTTAATACTACTGTATACTCTGTACAAAAAAAAGTGTGATACCAAAAGATTTACAAGCTTTTTCTTAGTGAATATGAATTGTTAGACGCGAATAAACAGTTGCAATATATTTTAGATACAATGATACCGTAATTAGTACTTAAATCTGATGTTTTCCACACCGTGTTTGTTCGAGCATTGTAAGGCAAGAAATATTTCCGCTGTGGAAGTAAAGGATAAAGCTAAATTACAGTTAGAAACAATAACTGTGCTTGTTTAATAAGCGTTGATCAAAACACTGTGTTGAAATCACACTTAAGCATTAGCTCAAAACGCTCAATATAATTCTAGTGTTAATTCTGGCACTACATATTAACGATATCTGTCCATGTTAAAATAAGTTATTTTTGAATGTATTAATTTAAATGTGGATACATCTGTAGCTGTAGATTTGAATTTTTAACGGATGGAAAACAAAATAAAATTTCACGAAAGTATAATGTATTATTTTGTGATTGTAAAGTGGCATAAACTATTCTACTGGAAAAGAAAGCGTGAAAATATCTCAAGAAAAGTTGAATGGAAGGGGGATACATTCAGCGAATTGAAGACAATGTTATGTAGAAAACAAAACAGAGTATTGAAAGCGAATGTTTTGAAATATACTGTGGTAAGAAGTAACCCGTTACATGCGTTTCAATGCAGACAGTAATGAAAGAATAAGTTAATGAATGCTCTAGAAACAATTTTGGGAGGAAAGGCACAGGATAGTTGGGACAAGAGTGTGAAGAATATAGAGCTTCAAATAAATTAAAGAAGACCATTAGCAGCAGAACTCACATAGAAGATAAAAGTTTGAAAGGATAGAAACTTATTCTTACAACACAAAACAAACTATGACCCGTCGACTTATCTCGTAGTCTTGAAACATAAAAGACACTTTATCAATTCTATTAAACCTACTGGTTGTGTTGTTTACCTAAACATTAGAATTAAAAATTCAAATAATTATAATAATTAAAGAATGAAATAGTTATAAGACAGACTTTCAGCATCACAAATAATTAATAATATTTTGTCATTTCTACTTGGCGTTGGTATTCCTCATCACTGGGATTCTCCGTACAGTTGTTATTATTGTTAGGTGGTCGGACTTTGTTGTACCTGAGGAAAGGATAACATGATATTAAACAATAGATAATGAATGAAAAAAAAACAAAACAAATTCTATATTTGTTTATTATATCTTAGTTTGTGCTATTTAAAATATATCTTGTTTGGGATATGATCCATCCCTTAATAAATTTGAATCTAAATAAGTTTGTTTATTTAAATCGTTCTTTCTAACTGCCATTATATACAACAAATGATCTAAACAATAGTTTAGATCTGGCTAAATCTCGCTATATATCAGCACTATGGCATATACCCGTCCTGATATATACACAACAAATATATCAAATCACAAAACCTAACTTCAGGATTGTGCTCCTTAGACGCAAACAAGAAGAAAGTTTATATGAACATAAGTCCGGGAATGCATACGATTTACGGATTACGAAAACCGTGATTAACCGGAATTCTTATCTCCTGATGGAGGTTTCCTTCAGCACAAGACTGTACTAGTGTTGATTAAACGATGGGGAGGCCATGTAAGTCTACTTTCACCAGTAGCTAACAGAGAAGCATTACATGTAAGGTTTAGCAAACGGCAAAACAGTAGATGCGGCCGTTTGCAATATGCAAGGTTCTTACTCGGACCATGTTTATATCACATGGCATTTTAAATATCTATCGTCACCTGGGTGAATATATGACTTTGTCACCGCCTGATGTCAAAAGAGGTAATTTACGACTCCTGACGTACAGAAGGAGATACTTGATGTTGTAATTGCGACCCCTGCAATCACAAAACGACGATTAACAATGTAAGCAGGCGGACATCGTTCGACTGTGTGGAGAGTGTTACGAGAACAACAGTTGTATCCATATCATCGGCAACGTGTAAAAGCCTTCTTCCCAGCCGATTATCCTAAACGCGTAATGTTCTACCAGCCCAGCGGTTGTTGCAGAAATATGCTACAACTCTTAATGTTCACAAATAGTATACATGGGAAGAAGAAAACCCCATGAAATTATTCCCTCACATAACTAACAACTGTCCTCCCTCAACATCTAGGTCGATGCCTTTTGTGCTTCTATTGGGACCCTATGTACTTGTAAACAAACAAATGTAGATACACACAATTTCTGGTAAATAACATCCTGATTTCTTGGACAACATTTCAGTGAATATTCATCGACAAGTAAACGTCATGCATGATGACCCTCACGCAAACTTCAGTCGTATTGTCCGCAGGTACTTTAGTCCACAGTTTCCTAATCGGTTGAAAGACTACCTTGAGCTCAAGCTATAGGGAGCGAGGCTTCAGAGCCACAGAAGAGGGCACAAAATAAAATAATAATATTTATAACCGTGTTCGGAGGAAAGTCAAGGCGGGTACCTGCCCATCGATGCCTTGCTTCAACAGGTAAGACCATTCATAGACATCTTATTCACCAGTCTTAGTACCCGAAGCATACATGAAGTGATGCCGGAAAGGAAGTGCCAGAACGGAGAAAGGTTGGAGACAGCAGAAGGCTGAAACACTAGAAAAAGACGAAAATGGGAACGGGGAGGTTTCGACAAGGTCACCATGCAGGAAAATCCTTCACAAGCACGGTCAGAACCCACTTGCAACGTAGACATTCACTTTACTTTTCAAAAAATCTCTATAAAATATTCAGAAGCATCCCAGTTCTGAATTTTCAGAGCCCATGGCTCATCGAAGCTATGCAAAAAAACAAACAAAAAGAGAAAACTTAAGATATACATGTGCAGAAAAAGCTATCGCAGAAACGATGAAAAGATTTAGGAACACAAAACGCTATTTTAGACAACTATCGTAACAGCTTTATAGTTCAGGCTACCCCCTATCAAGTTATCCAGCAGCCCGGCTAAAATTAAGCACTTTCTACCTTATTCTTTAGACCATTCTCATATGCCTGCACCAAACTCACTTTCCATAAAACGCGAATAAAACGGAGTATATTCACTAGGCGGAACTAAATTCCCATTCCTGGACAGTAACCAGTACTTATTACATCGGCACTGTAGTAAAAGTTCCGAGGCAGGGTGCCAGTGCACCTGCCTAAAACCGAAACTGCAACTGCATTCCTGTTTCCAGCAATTAACCTCGTTCTACCTAGATCTGAACCACACATTCATCAACCAGTGACTAGAGAACCTGAAGGTCAGTCCGCTGAACATTTAGTCCCTAAAATAGTACATGGCCCATTGGCCACGCGAGACTACACACCGGTCGCGAGAAATTTTGATAAATTATCTACTGTTGACTATTCTTTTAATTAGGTTACGCTATAGTATAAAACTTCATATTCAAAATAATTTTTAGTACTGTTTTCATATGCACTTGGAAAATAATGATTCGTTGACTTACACAACAGAAGGTTGAGGATCTTCAAATCGCAGCAGCACTACTAACCAAAATCTAATTATAATGGTAGACTAACTACTGCTTAAATAAAACCAGAAAATACCTGGTAAAGATAATATTTATTTATTTTCAGATGTGAAAGCAGAGTTTAGTTTAGAAGTAAATCGAGCACAAATTTTACAAAAAAGAATTGCTTTCTGCAAAATTTCCGTATCCCATATGGTAGTGAATTTAACAGATTTTGTTGCTTTGAACATGACAAACATAATTTACAACCACGCTCAACGCTGAAAATGTCTTACACATTATTACAAAACTTCGTATTTTTACTTTCCAAATTCAAGATTAAGTTTCAGTATATTTAGATCAAAACGAATGCGAAAATCTTGACTTGAGTATGTAATTATTTTGGTATTTAATATCAATTTACACCACAATATCAATGAACAAAATTTAACTTTCAGTTTTTAAAAAAAAATAAGTTATGAAATATATTTTTCCAAAAATGAATTTGAATCAACCTGACCTTCGTTTCAGTAGTATACATACGGAAATGCTTTAATACAATTTAGGTTAGGTTTGATTGGATAATTTTCTGTTGTATAGATTGGTGTACAGTAAAACGAGAAAACGAAAGAGGTACGAACTATGGTACTTGTAAACATCACACTTTGTTCAGCTAAAATACTAAATATCTAAAATGGTAAAAGTTGCAAATTTCTAATGTAAACTTCATGCTATAATTTCTAATAGGTAATCCAAAATTCATATAAGGAAAATAATATGCACTTTGAAACATGATGCAGAGCAAAAAAGTGAAAGGTAAGAAATTTCCAGGTTAAAAATCATCGCTTGTGTAAAGCAGAACTCTGACCAATATATGCTGTGATACGGATCTGGATTGTGGAGAGTAAATTCGGGACTTAACTACTACGTACCTGCTGTCAGGGATAGTTGATTCCTGGCCAAACGATATTATTCAGCCATAACTGCCACAAACATACTTTCAAATGAAAACCACATATCCGTGAAGTGAAAAAGAAACACTTAACTTGCACACACACACACACACATACTCACAATAAAGGTGTTTAGACCCACAATAAATAAGATAAATATTGAAAAGATTCACTGCCACATCACTACACACAAACGAAGATGACACGCAAAACGCCAAACAAACCTCTTTCATCCATTTCCAGTCCAAGCCGACAGGGACGGCTTCTCTGCTATCGTAACTGCTGCAGAAATATATTTTATATCACCTCTCCTTATAAGAACCAGGATGTCTGCTACAAATAACTTCTCAAACTTCTGCGTTAATTTATTTCATAAATGATTTGTCCGACTGATAAATGTTATTTCAAATTTTTACGCAGCCATTATCCTCTGTAGCTCCATCTAAACGACGACCATGTTGATCTAACGTATCGCCTGATGACCAATCAGAAAACAGAATGTTACCAGATGAGCAAAATATTAAGATGAGTCCAACGGAATGACATGTAGTGTCATGTTGTTACGGAGATATAGGGGGGGCCAAAGAAACATACAGATGGCGAATACTAAGTAATTGAAAAGGACCTGCCAGCTTTAGAGTTTCCGTGATAGGTTATTCCATGGCTTGAGAACAATGCCAATCCAACGTTGTATGACCCATCTCTGTCGGACTTGCAGTTACAGAGATCTAGGAGAGACGCAAATAGAGAATAATAAACGATTCGAAAGGACCTGCCAGCTTTAGAGTCAAACTGATAATTTTCCCCACCGTTTCAGACCATGACGAGTCCAACGGTGAATCATTCATCTCTGTGTGACTTGCAGTTACTGAGATCTAGGGAACAAAGAAACATATAGATGGAGAATACTAAGCAATTGAAAAGGACCTACCAGCTTTAGAGTTTCCATGATAGGTTGTTCCACGATTTGAGACCATTGCGAATCCAACGATGTATGGCCCATCTGTATCTTAATTATAGATAATGTGATCTAGGAGAAACACAAGTGGAGCATACCAAGCGATTCAAAAGGACCTGCCAACTTTAGTCAAAATTATTTCCCCACCGTTTAAGGCCATGACGAATCCAACGGTGTATCATTCAGTCCTGTGTAACTTGTACTTACTGAGATCTAGGGGGGACAAAAAA
>JAGDQP010021901.1:0-31150 GCA_022664845.1 Lepisma saccharinum | reverse complement strand
TATGAGTAAGTGACAGAAAGTGACTATGAAGCTTATTTCGAAAGCTGCTTAGGGAGCTAGCTGTGCGAACTACCGAAGGAAGATTATCCACTGCTTGATTCCGAACACCACAAAAGATTTAGTATAGGTCTGAGATCTGTGCTTTGGTATTCGCAGGGTGGCATTGATTTTCGAGCGGGTGTTCATATCGTGAGTGAGGTGCACAGATTCCAGCATAGAAGCCAGGTATGTAGGAGATCCTAGAGTGACAACCTTGTAGAACTGCAGTAGAAGATGAAACGTTCTTCTCTCTTTCAGTTTCAGCCATGCCAGTGCAGAGTATCTGCTTGATACATGGTCATATTTTTATCATTGAAGATGAATCGAACACATCTATTTTGCATTATTTGTAATCTGCATTTGTAGGACTTCAAAAAGATATTCGATAGAGTCAACTGACAATCTTAACAGGAGAATTGAAGAATGGAGATGTGGAATGGAAAGATCGAAGATTTATACAAAACTTTTATCAAAATCGACGAATTAGACAAAGATTAATACAAATAATCACCAATTGGTCGAGAAGTGAGACAGTGATGTTGTCCCTCACCCACTTTATTTAATATATATCTAGAAGAGGTTGAAAAGAGATTCTTCAAAAAGCAAAGGTGAAGTTACGCTCGTGGGAAGAAAAATGTAACAGATATGCGGATGATATAGTTTTTGTTTGCAGACATTGAAACATCACTGAAAAAGATGTTAAAAACAGCTCCAGAAATGCTGTGAGAAACACAGAATGAAAGTAACGTAAATGAAACGAAAGGGTGAAACAGACGTTCAGTAAGAAGAAGAAACAGTACGAAGTATTGTGGTTTACGAAGGAGAAACGAAAAAGAGCGAGGAAAGAAATTGGACACAGAGTAGAACAGAAAAATCAACTAGGTACAGAAAATATAACCAAAACCAAGCCTTCTGTAATTTATTATAAAGGCTGACAGGGTAACACTTAACATAAACACTAAAACTAATGTGTAACTGTTTCAGTGTTTTTAGTGCTTTTGTGTTAAGTATAATTGCCTTGTCAGCTTTCATAATAAATTACAGAAAATAAATCTAAAGAAGTGTTGAAGAGAATAGGCTAGAGACTGGAGACCATAAAAAAAACTGGTAAAGACATTAGTTGCGCAGACTATATAATGAAGGATGTAATTAAAGATACGACTGAGAGTAAAAAAGGGAGAAGACTCCTTGACAGTAATAAGGAAGATAAATCGTATGTTGAGATAAAAAGAAAAGGGCAAAATCGGAGTGAATGAAGAGGGCTTAGCTTGCCTTGAAGGCCCTATTGCTTACAGAACGTTAAGTGATGATGACAGAAAACGGGGAGTACAAAAATATTAAATAGATTTCAAAATAAATCAATAAATAGACAGGATGGTGTTAATACGGAATCACAATGAAGGCAATACTACCCAATATGATAAATTCCTTTGCACAAATGATCTGCATAAGGTAGTATGTTAAAAAATGCAGCGCTAAGTCGGTTACTACAGCGACCAGGAATCGAACCCGGGCGCCCCAGTTCTATGCCAGGTGTTATACCACTATCGCTGCAACGACCGATGTCTCTGCATATTTTATATTCCTCTGCCCATCAATCACTGTTGATATAAAATGCCAAGGCTCTCCTTTCCTTGTGGAGATTTTAACAGAGGAATCTTTCTAGAATTCCAGGTCAGAGGAATATCTAACATGCAAGAGAAGTCGGTCGTTGTGGCGACAGTTCAATGGTAGAACACCTGGCATGCAACATGCAATGGAGACATGCGGCTTCGATTCCCGGTCGCTGCAACTACCTACTTTTCTTTCTGCACCTCTACTAGCCAATAAATTGTTGTTTTTTTTTTTTTGTTTTTTTTTTAAGTATATTGAAGTAGAATATCAATGTTCAGATTCCTGGAATGGACCACAGCGGCCAGCTACCCTGACTTTTCCCCAGGATTTTCCTTCAGTCCTACCAGGCAAATGTTGGGATGGTATTTTTTTTAACTTTGGCCGTGGTTGACTCCTCTTCACATGCCTAAAGGCAATCAATAACAATTTACAGTCAACACTGGCCAGCAGCAACAATTGGGAAACTTTGTGATAGTTTTCAATTTAAAGAATTTTGCAACTACTGCAACTGAACAAGCGTGAAAACATTAATTTTGTAACATCTAATCTGAGAAAATAAGGAACACTATTGATTCTTAATAAATGAACTTCTTTGTAGTATGGCAGAGCTGAAACGGATCACCGGGTTACCCTATGGTCACACTGGATCCGGTTTCGGCAGAACTTTCACATTGGCGAATACGGCCGAACATGGTAGAACAAACAACACAAAAGTGTGTGTGGTCACATCTGAACACGACAATGCAGGTCGGTGAAAATGTGACCACACACACTTACTTACATTGTGTAACCAATGATTGCTGTATTACATTCCCACATAAATCTATATGTATAATTTGTCGTGCCCAGGAGCAAGGAATGTACGCTCTGATCATATATCCCTGACTTGATAAATGAAATAAATGCTCGGTTCAGTTCAGCCTCTTGTGCTTGCGGTTGTCGGTTCGATCCCTGCTTACACTATGTGGTGGTCAAACACTGTGTACATGGATTTTCTCGGGGAGTTTTCCCGTTTTCTCCCACTTATTTCATTCCAGCAATTCATCCATCCCCAGCACCGTGTTGGTAGGGTATGAAGTGTCAGGGTGAAAATAAAATACTCCCAAAAATGTTTGGACCACCCTAAGTTCATCATTATCATCAAAGTGTTCTTCAAGACATTTAACCCTCTCCTTTTCACATGATTTAAAGCTTTCCTCTTTGTCCTAGAGTACGACTTATGAAGAAGGGTTATCCGTTATCCTACATCCTTAATTGTACTTGAAATTAACACAGGAAAATTTGTAAGCGCCGTGACCGAGCCTCGAACCGGGTGTCCTAGTTTCCGGTCGGATATTGTATCCATTACATCACCACGCTACAACCAACTCTGTGCATGTTCCTCATACCTTAACACTCCCAGCTACTAGTTGCTGGTTGTGAAGTCAATGCACTCCACATGTTTGGAGATTTTTGTCAGGAATTTGTCTCCAAACGTGCAGTTCGAATGAATAGTTATTACCTTTTTCACAAGAATCTTGTACGAGGTAAATATTGAAATT
Source organism: Lepisma saccharinum (assembly GCA_022664845.1). Taxonomy (NCBI): domain Eukaryota; kingdom Metazoa; phylum Arthropoda; class Insecta; order Zygentoma; family Lepismatidae; genus Lepisma; species Lepisma saccharinum. The sequence goes on along the minus strand of JAGDQP010021901.1, from coordinate 27,956 downwards.
TCTGTAGTTACCTCACACGTGCTTCTGTAATAACATGTTCTTTCGAACTGCATGATTGAAGAAGATTTGTCAACTAAAATTCTAATCCTGCAGTGGAGTACCTTGACTTCATAACTAGCTACGAGGAGGGAGGAGAATGTTAAGAAACGAGGAGGATTATCGTGCTACCGTGGTGTAATGGATAGCATACCCGATCCAAGATCGAGTCCCGTTCACGGCAGCTGTTTTAATTTCAAGATTTACCTCACATAAGGGTTTTATGAAAAGAAAACACATATCTGTACTTGTTTATGTAAAACCTAACCGTTTTTTATCTATTCAGACAATGGAGGGTAAATACACTTTACCTTCTTTAAAGTTCTCCAAATGGAAAATAAAACATTTAATTTCATTCACCTCTTTGAGCTCTACACATACCAGACAAATTTTCAACTAGATATTTAAGACATTTCATCCAGTTTAAAATCGTTCCAGAACATACAACGTGAAGGTTTATTATTATTATTTCAATACATTTACTATAACAGTTCTTAAAATAGCCAAGTTTAAGATCAATAACTGGTCATAAGGGAGACAAAGCGAACAATTCTTATTCTTCTCGCATTAGCTTTTAAAATAATAATAAAAACTGCTATCAGGAAAACAGCTATAAAATCGGTTCCACAAAAATGGTTGAATTTTATGTCCCCTCGTTAAATAGAGTTCGTGCTCTCCACCACAAGGCAACTTTTCCTCTTAAATGTTCCCTCTTTTCCTTCCTGTGTGTTTTTTTTTTCTTGTTTCTAGTATCCAAATCCACAAGAGCTGCATCCATTATTTGGAGACCATTAATTCGACCACAATACAATAGACTGCAATGTTCTTACAGTGCAGAATAGTTCATCCGCAGTGTGCTGCAGAGTAATGATGCGCTTATTTCAACAGCAGGGCCTTATTTGCAAAAATCTATACATTTTTCTTCTGAATTGTTACACACTCTACGTCTTGGTAAAAATATGCTAGTTTAGTGAGGAGAAAAGTGAGAGATTTACAATGTACGAAAAAAATATATATATATATCTCTGAAATGTTCTTAGCCTCTTATCATGTGTTTCTAAAGACGAATTTTGTACTTTTCTTCTGCATTACTGTCGGCAGATAGCCGTGCGGTCTACGACGGTAGGCCAACGACTCGAAGGTCCCAGGTTCGAGTCCCGGCAGGGGCATGGGTGTGAATTTTAATGGCTAAAGGGCGAATTGTGACAGGCCGAAGTCCAAAGTTACTAGACTGGCCCATATAAAAATAAAGTTTACCAAAGTTTTATCATCTGCATTACTATTTTCACGATTCCTTCTTACACATTTCTCGGCCACAGTTTGCTTACTGTATGTCTGATAAAACCAGGCTTAGTCACTACTGCTTGAATCACAGAGCTTCTCAAATATTTTTTGGTCATGGAACATTTTTCGTAACGTAACAAGAAACCGCAACAAAAGTGTTGGAGACAGTAGGCGAGAACAGACAATAACGGAGAGAAATAGAAATTGCTTAGGCCATTCATTACGGAAAAATTGTATACTTAAGGATAATATTGAACGTATGATTGAAGAGAAAGAAAGAAGACAACTTCTTACTGTTTTAATACTCATACCTTCATTTTGTTTTCTCTAAGTATCCAGCAAATAGCGACCAATAATAATATTTTGAAAAGCGTTCCCGATAATACTCTTGAATGACTATTTTTGAACTTATTTAAGATTTTGAAATAGAGTTTATTTTAGCCCAGGACTCTCAAGACCTGTAATAACAAAGGTCATAACCAAGAGCGCCCATTAGGGGGCAAGGGGGCGCTCCCCTAGCCAGAGAAAATTATACTAATATGGCACAAAATGAGAGGATGATATTAGTCAAAATTTACAAAAGGGAGAACGTGTATAAGTGCTTTCCTTGCCCCCCCCCCCCCTGAAAATCACAACTTGGACGCTCTTGATCATAACCTTTTCACTTGAATTAAAATATGCCGATCAGTTAATTTGAAAACTATATTATTGGAGCCGCTTTCCAAAATTTCATTCTTGCTCGTCATTCGTAAGTTATCTTCAAATAACTCTCAAATAAAGGCGGGGGGAAGGGGGGTACTAAATTCTTGTAACACCGTACTTTAAGCTGAAACAAAGAGCTCGGTGAATTTAAAGTCTAAGCCTGCCCTCAAGAACCTACCGTTTTCGGAAGAACAGTCGTAGTTCCCTCCTTTCACTGTTTCTAAAATTGAAGTTATCTGTGACTTTTTCTCATTAATGAAATGAACGCGAGACAAATAGGGGATGAGTGGATTCCTCTTCACTTAAGTTCAACAAATATTGGTGATGGTGACTGGCTTATCTCTCAACTCAACAGCTATCGCTATCTTATCCAGCCGGAAGCTGACCTATGCTTGACACAAGCTACTTCAAAGCTCTTTCCCTCTCAACAGCGGAATGCAAAGAGAAACGATTCCAAGAAATACTGAGTCATTGGATCTTCAGTTTTCCAGTTGCTTATTCGATCTCTTGTTGTTGTTGTTTTTTTTTTTTCAACTAAAACCCAAGGATATACGAGGTGCATACCAGAATTCAGTATCGCTTGTCCGTAATTGTGTAATAATTATATCTTTAGATATGTAAAGTCCTTAATTTCTGACATAATTCCTCTCTAAAATTACACAACGTTGCCATCGGTGTACCATTTGTTACAGAAGCAGTTTTCAAACTTTTCCCAATCGCTGACCCCTTCCACCACCACACAAAGGTGATAAAAAGTGTTGTTGTTTTTTTTTAACGTTGCAAGTAGTGATAAAAATGAAGGTGGGTGTTGCCTCTGGAAACATTTATGATCCGCAGATCTCTGAGGAAGATGAACTAATGGTGGTTCGTTATTGGATTCCAACGGCTGCACTTAATATCCTACGAGGGGACAGTTTATTGGAAATCAATCTGGGACGATTTAATTATAATATGTCACTCACTCCTCTCATACTAACAAATTAAATACATAATTGGAAAGTATGAGAACAGAAAAAAAAAAAACACTGGAAGCAAACAGTAACAAATAGAGGTAAAGTAGTTAGTAAATATTTCTTTAGGGGGACCAATCGTATAAATACCTTTGTTAGCATTACGTGAAAAAAAGGAGCATTTAAAATTAATATACCAGATTGTACGGAAATACGTAAATAGCTGTTTTTGTACATCACTAGTACTGAGTTTTGGCATGGAGTAAATAAACCGCTTCTCTTCAATATAATCTCCGTCTGTAGTGTCACATCTGTGCCAACGACTCACAAGGCTCTCAATTCCTTACCTGAAGAGACTCCCCTGAAGCAATCAAGTTTCGGGAGGCAATTTCCGCACTAGCCCTGTTTTTGAACATCCTGTCTTTAAGGAAATAACTCAGTTGCATGAACGTCTCTTGATGCTAAGTCCGGGAAATATGGAGAGTGCGGGAGTAATTCATACCTCGTCACTCAGCTTTTGTTCCGTATTTTTGCACACGATTTATCTGCAAAGACCAGACGACTCTTCCCACTGATCAACGGCGGCTGATTTATAGACAAAATATACAGGTGTATTTCGTCAATTTCTGCTTAATATGTGACAGCAGTAATAACTTTAACCGGAGAAATGAACTGGTACAATACTCAGTGCTGTCCATCATACTAACAACAAAAACAGTCACTGATTACTGCAATAACATCGAACTACCGTTCATCTCGTTTGCGATTATCGTACAGGTTCCAATTCTCATCATGTGTCACAATGCGATCGAACAGAACCTCTTTGTGGTAACGAACTCATAGTTTATCCCAATGTCCACCTCTTCCTTATGCAATCTTCAGTCGGTTAATGCGGTACTCGTTGTCCATTTTATCTTCCCTATTTGCTGTAAATGGTCGGATGTTGCTAAATTGGAACCATTGAACTATCGGGCAAGTTAATTGACGATGGCGCATGCTTTCACGCACGCCTTTTTGAAAATCGTTATCCACCCTTGGCCTGCGTGCTCTACTATTTTCTTGGAGATTTTGGTCCCCGGAAAGAAATTTTACAAACAGGCGAAACACTGTCCTTTATGAAGTTGTGTCCACGTCCCATGTCCTCACCACATTGCGATACGCTTTGCCATAAACCCGTAAATCACCCTGTATGTCACTTGTCGAAAACGATCCTTTTTTCAATCTACTTCCAACTCCAACTTTCATGTCCAAGCAGACCTGGAAAATCTACGGTTTTGCTATCCACATGCAACGTCTTGTCTGCACACCAGGGTCTACGCAGCAAAACGTTGCGTCTGGACCGGGCTTTAAGTGACAACCCAGTGTGTTCCACGATGTCATACGCAGTCGATTTTCTATCTACCATTACAAGAGTATCTACAGAAGTAACGTTTTCATCACACCCATATGAATGGCAAAGTCTAAATTTTCTTTGGAAAACCTCTCTCTAACCATATAATATTAATGACAATTACAAGGAATACTACAATTATGCATCTAAACATGAACTAATATTCCGTGCCATAGATCCCTACTTCAAACCGGGTTCGGAATCTACTAAAGACATTGCTTTGTAGTCTATTCTAAGAAAACACAAATGTAAATCCAGTTCTTACAAGCTCACAAACTGGTTTACAAATGTACATTTCAAACCATAAACTTAGCACTAAATTCTATTTATATTCATAACCTGCTTCCAATAAACCACATTCATATTATGCATGTTTCATGATTTATCTTAATTTTGTCACATCTTTCTCCAAGAACGTATGGTGCCCTAATAGAAATAAACCCATAACATTTATTCACGTTACATATCAAATTTCACTGCACTGTCATAAACTTCTTTACATTTCAAGACTTCTGTTCGTATCCTATTCTTCATGTTACGAATCTATTAAATCTATTTCCTTCCCTCTCAGCTATAACAATAACCGCTAAGATGATGATAACAAATGCGATCTCACGTAATGTTGTACATTTTATTGCTGTTAACAGCTCGTTACACCACCCTCCCCTTAAGCACTCTGCTTATATTTACTTTTTATCTGTGAAACTACGGTCCTAAAGAACAAAAAGGAGCAACATATATTTCACCTTAACCTCGTTTTATCAGAGACCAGCCAGAAGATTTCACTCAATGTTATCAAAAACCATAAAAGAACGGGGAGCGAAAAGGCGGAGAGCTGAACAAGAGTCAGGCCAGAAGATGAAAGAAGGTCTTTCTCTACCTTTCGTATGAAATACATTCTCCGGATATATCACAGAGCTGTGCAAGCAAAGCTTGGAATCAGTGTTGCCAAGTGGACAAAAATTTTGCCTCGGCAGGGAATTTGTGACAAGGTTATAATCAGTGCAACAGAACTTTTGAAAACTTAAGATACATTACGAGCTTTTGTCTCACCTACAAGACCTGATGGTCGATTTCAAAGAGAAAGAGAGATATACTCATAAATAAAGAATCAAATATATTTAAAATAATAATAATAATAAAAAAGTATTTAAAGACATACCTTTCTTAAACAATTTATACTTTACAGTAAAATATAATTTTGTTTATGTATAACTAAAAAGAAAAGCATGAAGGGCTATCATATACATTCGCTTTATACATTTTTGAATTGTGGCGCCCCATACTTTTCTTTTTAGTGCGAATTGTTTAAGAAAAGTATGTCTTCAAAAAGTATTTTTTTTTTTCGAGTTATTTCAGTGTTCAGATACGTCTTCTTAAGCAAATGTTTTGTGACTCAAATCCTAAAGCGTTCTGCAACCAGTCAAACGCCAATACAATGCAAGTTAGTATTTATTTTAGGATAAAGTCCATATTAAAATATGCTTTTAAAATGAAAGTAACAATGGAATATTGTATTGTCACTTAACTTATGTCTCTGTCCAAATTTCATCATTGTATGATGTCAGGAAATGAGTTAAATTAACGTTGCAAGATTTGTGGTCACCACGAACCAATGTGAACTAAAGAAAAGTATGTATAAATAAACAGGAATTTTACATACAAAGAAGGTATTTTCCTATGCTCTCCTGGCAACACTTCTACATACTTATTGGTATTAAACGTATCAGACTCTATTGGAAGCAGGGAGAGGTTACAACTCTTCGGATAAGAGAAAAGATGGTGGTAAATATAGTGTGCAATCGATCGCTTTTCTGACAAGGAAAAAAATGCTCTTCAAATATAGGTCTAACACAATTCAAAAGAAGGTTAGCTAGAAGAAATAAAGAAAGAAACTTGGCAATGAAGTTTACACGCCATCACGTACAGTATACAAGCATATTTATAACGTTTCCCTTCCAACTTGGAACAGATTATATATATACATGTTTTCAACGAAGATTCGTTTTAGTTCTTCGAAATATATCGTAAATATTAGATATAAAACGTAAAGAATATGGAACAAAAAACTTTTCCGTGAAATCTTCTTACACACTGTAAAAAACGAACTTGTACATGTTGTGCGCACTTCAAATTAATCATGTTTTGATCACTCCTGTGCACTTTCCGTCTTTCAAAAGACGATAACAGAAGAACGGCGACAGAGGTGATAGAACTAGAATCGTCTTCAGAGTTGAATCGGGTCACCGGGTCTATGCTTTACACCCGGCCTGACACGGTGAACCGATTTCGACCAAGAGGGCAAAGTAAAAATAATAACCACTGGAGTGACAGACCGAAAGGTCCTGAGCCTGCCCCAACGCCATCTGTCCGCGGTTGGTGGAACTGCGTCCAGCTGAGTGACGACAGTGTGGTCAGCACTGCGCAGCATCTCACCGCTAACAAGCGTATCAGGGGATTTATAGACCGAGTGTGCCCGTCACATCTTGATTCACGTGAATCCCAGGTTGCCTCACGACGTTGGGTGGACGCCGAAAAGTGGAACTCCAGCCGGGGATTGAACACGGGACCCCGCGGACAGGTGTCTAACGCTCTAACCACTAGACTATAGAGCTTCTAAGAGGGCAAAATACGGTTAACTCTTTCCTTACTATACACTGTTGCGTTTGAATAGTGTTTCTTTTAGGAGTGACTGATAATGGAAATGTTGCCCTAGTAATAACTAGTAATAACGTATGGAAATAATCTCATATCCTTGGAAAGAACAAAAATATTCCCGGAGGTGTCCAAATTACTCCCCCTTCGGAAAGGCTATTCTGAGAGAATTTTGAATCTCACAAATGACAATACTGACTGATTCAAGCCACACTAAAAAGGTCAAGGTCAATATTGGGTCACGGGGCAATTGGGTCAGAATTCGATCACTGGATTGCCGGACAACAAAGTCAGGTTGGTCATTTGGGTTAAGATCGGGTTACCGAGTCAATCGGGTCTTGTTTCGGACCGTGTCATCGGTCACCGGATGAACTGCGTTAAGTAACCCAGCTACGAACAAGACTGAATCCATCACCTTGTCGCTACACATAAATGAGTAGGTTTGATTTGCCAAGATACGTTGTGATCACACTGTGTATAAGCAGTGTATACAAAAAGTAAAAACGCGAAAAGTAAGAAGTGCACAACAAAAGGTTCAAAATTCACATTCAGAAAAACATGATAGAAGGTCTCAGTATAGGTTCTTGTATAAACCCAGTATTAGCAGATTTGAGTATGAATGATTGGGAAACGATGGTGATGGAGAAAGGAAGTAGATGACTATCTGGGTATATGGAAAGGCTCAAGAAGAACATTAGATATATTCATTAAGGAGCTCAATAATAACTGCAAAGGAGTGTTTTTGGAAAGGGAGATGGAGGAAAACAAAGTGTTAAATTTCTTGGATATCAGGATTGAGAAAACGAAAGACGGGAGATTTGTTGTACCTTCAGAAATGTGCAGCACGAGGTTTTTTTGCCACAAGAGGAGCGACGTTGATGAAGTAACTAAAGACAATTTCATAAGGAACATGGAGGAAACAATTAATAGAGGAGATTAACACGGATGAACATCAAAAGAAGAAAGATGTGGAAAGGTTTTGGGTAAAATTAAAAAATAGGGATAGAACGTGGAAGACGCATGTTGGGAAAGGTAGTAGTAAAAACTTATAGGAAAGGACAGAAAAGGGAGGACAAAGAGAAGTGGTATATAGTGTTTTATGTATGAACTGTGAGGCAGTGTATATAGCAGAGACGAAAAAAAAATTACAGAAGAGGCATAAACAACACAAGGATGACGTCAGACTAAAAATAGACAGCATGCTATTTACAAACATGTACAGGAATAGGTGGAGATACTGGAACTACAGGAAATGCTGTTGGTTAGGAAATGGAAATAAGCGAGGAGAATTAGGAAAACGGGAAATAAAGCGATGAACTGGAATGATGGGTTGAGTAAAAATAAGGAATGGGAAGAGAAGAGCGGAGAAAGTATTCCAGAAAATAACTGTTCTGTAGCGCCTCCCCCGCCTTCTTTTTTATAATTATTTCCTTTCTTTTTTAGTTTCCTTTTTATTATGAATTTATTTATATGTAGCGTATTTATTTAACTTTAATTATTTATTTTGTATTTGTTAATTAACTATTTATTTATTATGCATTTATTTATCTAAAATATTTTTTGCACCTTAATTTAGTTTCCTTATTACGTAGTTTGCTGTTACAGCGTTCTAATCTGTGAACGAAGGACTGTGATTGGCTAAAATTTGTTTAGTTTTGGAAAGTAAACGAATACTGGTACGTGACTGACGGAAGACATAGAAAGAATTTGGTCTTCTGGTGCTTTTTATGAACTGTTAGTGTTATTTAGTGTTTCGTCTGAGGAAGACGTTGTTAGAACATTGAAACTGTAACGCTTGCTGTGTATTTTTGCAATAGCCTTGTCAACCTGTTTTAATCCTTAACGTTGTGCACCCTATAAATTCTTATCTTGTGGACAGTGCTCGAAGTAGGGTAGAAAAGGGAAGGGAGTGGTTGCACAAGAGGGTTAGAAAAGGTAAAGGCTACGGTTGCACCTCGTGGCGACCGTTAAGGCAATGAGCTCCCGCTAACAGAAAGATAGGGGTACGTTAAATCCAAAATGAACAAGGTAAGGGCGCGGTGTGTTCCCTCGTCCCTTCCCCCACTTCGAGCACTGCTTGTGGAACAGTATACGTACTAATATTTGGTGCTTACACTCATTTACTCGCCACTGCACCCCCACTGTCACTATCACACAGCCACAAGATATAGGAATGTTCCTGGAGAATATTCAAAATTATGGAATGATGCACGGTAGTGTATTATTTTTAACTATCGAAGGGCACAGCAAGGGGGCTGCGAATGACAAACAACGAGTTTCACTTGATCTCAGGCAAATGAGCAAATACGAGAATATTAACTGGAACATGCATATAGCGGGTATTTACTGTATGTCGTACTCATAATAATCCTGCCCTAAATAAAAATATCAAAAACGTTAACAAAAGCTGATTTTCACATGAGAACTCAACTGAAACCCAATTCTGATGTTGTAGTGCGTACAGTTTTTCTCTCTCTCTCCAAAACAAATTATAACAAGTCAAAATTAATAAATGAGAATGTATTTTTCTCGAGATAAGTAACCAAGCCCATTAGCACAGAGATTAATTTGTCAAACGTAACAGAAACCGGTTCACATCCAGCAGCTGATGTAGAAACAACCTACTTTTTTTTTACATCATTGTTTTCTGCTCGAAGGCAGAAGTGATTCTTTAAACCCTAAATAAAGAGGATTATAACACAAGCCAGAGAAAGAAAAGACATATGGAAATAACGTTCATTTTTGTACCCGAAGAAAAAAATAACAGAAAACTTATCTGTATGACTAAAACGTTTTGTTGAAGATAGTCTCTTTCTTGTAGGGATGATCGTGTATTCTGTTGAAGTTGCATGTTTTATTGTATTACGAGCAGAACAATTGAAAATAAACAACTTAAACTGTCTTCAAAATACATTTCTATATGTACTTAGACAACAGAGTTTTGTGTTAAAACTTTTCCTGTCAGTACGATGTGACTTGCACAATCGGCGAGTTCTCAGCCAAATATAAGGAAAACTTTCATAAACAAAATGTATACCTATAATAAGGAAGAAACTATTATTTCCTTTTAAAACATTTATGTTGAATATTACTTCCTGTACTTCATCTTAAAATGCACATCAACGCTTTCCTACAGTAACTTATACATGCACATACCTACCATGATCACCATTAAATCAAATCTTTTCGTAATCTTTTCTTCTCAGTAAGTAATTCACATTGAAGTACTTAAGATGTATTTTATTCTTCAACCTTAAGATGTAAGATTTTTGTTTCTTCAACCTTTTCAAGATCATATGCTTTTTTCGTAACAGGCTGTGACTTGTAAATTGTAGTAGTAATCACCACAACACAATTACAGTGTCGACGAAATATCGACTAAACACTGCAAAGTGTCTTTTGAAAAAATGATTCTTCGCTTACATTTTGCGTGACGTGACCAATGGTAGAGGCTTTTAGTACTTATGAAAGACTACTATTTCTCCATAAAATTGAGTCACTTTCTCAATAGCCTGCATAAATCTACCGCAACAAAAGTCAGAAATGATTATGTTTGCTGTATCACAATTATGATCTTTAAACGCAATTCCAAGATGAAATTCTATTAGGCTGTATACAGCTATGTTGTCTTTGGTCAAGGCACATCATAATTCATCAAGTAAAGCAATTCCATCTAAATAATAAAAAAAATCTTCCCCCTCTTCAATCTTACCACGAGAATAACAATACATTATAATATGTATTCTTCTCTACTGTAGTTACAAATTAAATTACCTACAAAAATAAACCTATTGAATATATGCAAGAAGACAAACGTGATTGGATTCAGAATTTGATGGTCAAATCACACGATCAAAGAGACATTTACGGTCATCCCAAGGGAAAGAATGTTTGTATACTGAACCATAAAATAAATAGCAGCCATACATTGATTGTTCCCTAGTGCAAAGTTTCCTTGTTCATGTGCACGATCAGGAAAATCATCAATACATTGGAAATGACACATGAGACACATATATTGATGATGACGGATGGGTGATTCATTTGTCCGGAACTCTGGTGAGGAGGCTAGAAAAAAAAATCGATCAGAAAGGAGTCTGTGTGCAGGCTAATGAGAACTTTCTGTTGTAATATTATGTATCGTTATATCTCCGTTAGAGACAACCTCAAGTCAGTTAACTAATTTAAAGCCTCGATCCTGTTTGCCCCTTCTTTGCATACATTCTTATACAGGGCCTTTAAAATGCGATAGACCGAAATTGAAGAATTATTTCGGAACATATTGTTTCGGAGTAAGAAACACGCATCAATAACGACGTAATATCTCGGCAAATGATGACGGAACACTTCTCAGCTTAGCAGATCATACTTGAAGTTGTATCTGAAAATTCAATTTAGCAAAGGTTTATGATCGAGGAAGTGCAGCACAATACAAGAGGATTCATCACGTTAGCATTTAATTAACCAATAATTGACATTGACAAGTAGTATACCAGCATACAAGTCTTCAGGCATAAACTACATTCTTCAACCATAAACTACGTTGTAGGAGTTTGGTCTTCATTTACTTAGCCGACATGTCCTTAGTTCTTATTTGCCAAGATGTTGCGTCATTCGTAACTTTGTACAAAAGTATTGCAGCATATACTTGTATGTATGGCATTCAAAATATTTCAATATATTTTACAATTTGTAGCTTGATTCCAGATTGGTGTTCTCGGAAGATAGGTGTTTTCGTTCCTTGCTTTGTGATTAAGTCGTACCGGGTTTGATTCCGGGACACACTCAACGTAGTGGACTGGAATCCATTTTATACTGTAGGTCACGTCCTTAAGAGGGTTTACTATGAACAAGGATAGAGAGAGACGATCGTAGTAGAACCAATGGATTGATATTCTTGTGCGGTGCTGCTGACCTGGTAGTCGTGTGGGTTGAGACGCCAAACCAGCGACTCGAAAGTCCTAGGTTCGAATCCCGGATGGGGCATGGATGTTCGTGAATTTTATAAACGAAATGGACTCGATACGGACCGAAGTCATTAGTTACTAAAATGGCCCCAAAATACAAAATTTACCAAATTTTATGTGCGGTGATGCCATTTTTCTGTTATAATAACACACATGTCGATACTAGTGGCTTACAGTCCAAATTACGAATAATGAAGTGGAAGTGATAGCTTATTTATTAACAGTTTATAAAAAGCAAACTAACCTAACTTTACCTAACCTTCTCGACTGCGGATCACACTATCGACATTTTAACAGAAATATGGCGACATTACACAGGATTAAATAATTCATGCGCAATCGAATAGGTTCACTTTGACCGTCCCTTTCGTTCCTATTCTCAGTTCACTCTGTCCAGGGATCTCTTGGGTCAAGCATCCCTTCGCACTTTACGCTAGAGGGAAACAAAATGTTAAAGATGATAATATAACCCTTCATTTGTGATTTTTTAAACGTTTTGTCTTCTGATTTGTTACATAAGCTAGCTTAGCTTACTTTTTACTTCTAGGTCATATTGGCCGTGAATACTCTGAACTGGATTTCCTCCAATCTTGTGAAGTGCTTATAAAGTTTCGCAAGATTCGCTTATAAAGTTTATAACGAAGAGGTACCTGGACAGAGTGAGCTGAGAATAGAACAAAAGGAACGGTCGAACTCAACATATTCTATTGCGTATGAATTAGACGTCGTTAAGACGTCGATAGAGTGATCCGCAGTCGAGAAAGTTAGGTTAGGTAAAGTATATGACCTATACTTATAAGTTTTGTGACACATACATACAGTAATAATAATAATAATAATAATAATAATAATAACTAAATAAATAACCACCGGCGTTACAGACCGATAGGTCCTGAAACTGTCCAAACGCCTTTGTCAGCGCTTGGTGAAACTGCATCCACCTGAGTGACGACAGTGTGGTCAGGATTGCGCGTCATCTTAGACCAAGTGGCCGTCACGTCTTTATTCACGTGACTCCCGTTTTCCTCACGACGCTGGGTGGACGCCGAAAAGTGGGACTCCAGCCGGGAATTGAACCCGGGACCGCGCGGACATGAGTCCAACGCTCTAACCAGTAGACTATGGAGCCCCCCCCCCCCCATACATACAGTAAGTAACATTAAAAGCAAAATTGGACTTTCAGCTTTGTTTTATTTATTTACAATTAGATCGACTATCTTTAAAGCCATTCGGTTTGTACAACAAATCTTTAACACTACATGAAACTTAAGCCTATCTGTGCCTGTCTCTGATGGTTGCTAGTTTGGCTGATAGCAAACTTGCTTGAAAAGAGTTTGTCGAATTTCGATATCAAAATTTGAAAAAGCGGCTCTATGTGCTTTGGATTTCTCGGAAAATGTTATTCGACTTTAGACAGTTAGAAGGTTGTTAATTTCTCACTAAGCATGGTGTTATTCATGGGCACGCCATCAAATGGATCTTCTTCTCAGAAGAGATTTTTTTAAGGTGTCTCCGACTTCAAAGAAATGAACAGTATTTCAATTCAAAACTTTGAAATTGCCTTTTTCGTATGCCACTATACCATAAAATATTCACAAATATTTTTTTAAAAAATGTTTCTCTAAAAATAACCTATAACAAGATAGCATGTTGTTGAGCTTCAACCTTAATTTTCGAAAGCGGGATTGCAGCATATTCCTGGATAATCAATGTTATAATTTGGCACCCCCGTAATCCAGAAGAAGCTCGTTCCGTCATGACTTGGTGTCGTTGAACTCGTCTCACCAGCCCAATAACGTGATATTGGTCGTGAAAGGTTTGGTATTTTGGTTTTCGATCACGTTATTAGGTGAGGTCAGACATACACGTAAGCTCTTTATAGGATGAGCATTTAGTTACGTAAATATTTATGGTCTGCAGCACGGATGGGCACATAGATCTAATTCCAGACAGACGATCGAAGTTTCTTTATAATCCGGTTCTTCACTCCTTCAGGATCGAATTCTGCCCATCCTTAGTCTGTAAAAGCAAGTATGTTCGAGTATCGAGACTACAAATGTCTGTATAACATGTCTAACGAATGCAGAATAAAAAGAATTGAGGCTACAGGAGACGGGGAATATGTAAGTTCTGCCAAAATAAAGCTACAGTAGGGCAAGGTAAAGAAATTTTGTAATACAGGTAATGTTGTAGTATTGTAGGATTGTTTCAAGGAAACCTAGTGCTGTCGAGTTCCATATTTGCATCAGCAAATAAAGTGACACAACAAGTGAGAACTTTTCAGACATACTCCAATAAAAAAACAGACAGCCTAACTGAATGGAAATTTCCACTAACTTGACTGATAAAATTCACTCAGTTTTCTGGGATACTGGGAGTAAGAGGGAAAAAAAGAAGTCTGAGGCGGGACTCGAACACGGGTCTTTAAATTAGAAATCCAATGTCTTACTGACTAGACCATGACCAGTTATGCTGAACACCATAACAAATCAATGCAGAGAGGGCAGAAATGCGTTGTCCTAACTCCGAAAGCAAACAATCGACGGCTAATCTTCTGCTCAGGGCTAAGTTGAGGTCAAGTCATAATCTGCAATGCAAAATTATCACTTAGCCTCAACTTAGCGCTGGCCAGAAGCTTAGGGGTCGATTGTAAAACTGGGAGTCAGTGTACTTTCGAGGATTACTGCAAATACTGGCATTTCTGTGGAACATTACGGGTTGTATACAGGAACTTCGTCAAACTTTTTAACAGTGGACTTACCAGGTCGTATAAGGAAAAAACTAGCGTCTTTGAGTGGTAACATACCTGGAAATAGAAAATAATGGAATATTAGAACAAAAATGAAAATACATACTAAACTGAAACGAAATGTTCATAAAGTTGCACAGGTTGTTAGAGCATTGCTCTTATTGTTATTATGTAGTCACAATGTTTTACTTTAAAGCCGTGGCAAATAAAACCGAAATATAAAGGAAATCAGATGTTAACGCTCTTTTTCTCAGTCATTTTCCCACTCCCAAGAAATGTTGGTACGCTTCATAAAATTGCACTTTGTTCGTCTGCACTGCAGCGTATCGACTAAAGCACGTAGAGAAAAACTGATTTCTGATTTGAGTTTAGTAACTTCGATTAATTGGGTAGTTCTTAATTTGGTGACTCTGAAAGCAGTCGGTCTTATTCATTTAGTAAATTTTCTCCACTCTAAAATTTCACTTGAGTACGTTATTATAAGGTCTGCATCAGCTTATTCCTGCGGAGTATCGAATCGAAAACTAATATTGCTAATGAATTGATAAGTCATGCCAGATTTACCCCCTTGGAGGTAGTCAACACGGCAAACCACTTTGTGGTGAGGGTTGCCCAGCCTGTACGGTAGTATCTAAGAACTATGATTTTTACATGTCATCCCACAGTATTTCTTTTCAGGTTGAAAGTGATATGTGTAGCAAGTTTGGTTGAAATTGTTACCGGCGTTCCAGACTGATGTTAAAACATACATATATACAGGGCGTTTTAAAATTACACCGAAAAACTTGTGGAGGTGATTACTCACATCCGAACAAGACGAAAGTTCCTCCGATAATTTTTCGAAATATGCGTAGTTTCGGAGCTACAGAATGCCGAAAGCGTGGGAAAATGAACTTTAGAGCTTCATATTGCAAACACTACGAACAATAGAATTGATGTGGCATGGTACTCCTGAAGACTTTAAACCTGCTCTATTTGAAAATACATAGGTATTTCAAAATTCCTCAATCTACGCGCAAGGGATTCCACAAACGAAGTAAGGTATTTCGGTATCTTTTTGAAGTACAGGTAGGAGAAGTTAACACAAATTAAAAAAACTTCGCCTGTGAGCAAAGATGACAAATGTCATCCCCAGGACACAATCGGGCAATGATATTCACTCTCCTTGATATAAAATATATACAATTAAATTGTAAGTAATGAAATTATGTAATTCTTACTCCTGCTTGTTATGCAACCATGTACTTTTCTAATACTAAAATTAAATAAATAAATAAATAAAACTTTTATCCGATGCAAGAAAAAATAAACTACATTCTTTTATAAATGAATGTTTTGTAGGAAATATATGCAATCACAGTAAGATGAAGTTCAGCGTGTTCCTGAGTGGAAACATATTAGCACCTAAAATCATAATAGTTTACAAGCACTCAAAGGCTTGATTTTATTTGATTTTGTATTTACAATTGTAAGTTTGCGTTCGTCACCACTTTTCTGAGCATTCTATACACATTATGATATGATGAAAGAGTATACGTTTAGATCAAAGTACGTTTATTTTAATTCTTTACAAGAATATTCTAGGGAATTAAACCAGAAGATAAATCTGTACTTTCTGAAAGGTACCTAATTATCACTTCCATCAATCCATACACCTAGCTAACTGACATTAATTAAACAGTTGATACAACGTAAATCTGGAGAATGTTTAATCCGTTACTAATGGTGAAACTTTAACACTTAAAACGGTTGTCAGAAAGGTACATTAAGTCTGAGAAATCAATTAATTCTTAAGCACACATCCGTGTTAATAACGTAACAGTATCTCACTTAATTACCCTAATTGTCACTTAAAGTTATCAAACTATTTTAGCACCAATATTTTACGCAAGAAACATTATTTCTTTTCTGCTTCATGGTCTCAGTAAATTGATGCTGCAACATCTTCCACTTTGCTTTATTCTTCGTGCCATAACGATATAAAGTAACTAAGCATTGGTATGTTCATTAATAATTAGGACGTCCAGAGTTCAAACTTCAAACCTGGAATCTATTATGGTGACGACTATTATTTTTTGCTATTTATAAGTTACATTATGTAAAGGCCGGGACGTTGCCTTTAATAAATGCCAGGAATGTACACTTCACAATGTACAGAGTAAAGTGAATGACTTGACGACTTATATTGAAAAATGGTGCAACTCATAAATGAATGAGTGGGATGAAATACATAAACACCTCTAATTTTAGCCAAACATTTCACAAGTGCCCTCGTATTGTATGTAAGCATTCTTTCTGCGATAATCAACAAGGTTCTAATACGACTTTTCCACTATTATGTATACTTTGAACGGTCATTCTCTTCTGAATCTCCTGAAAATTTGCTGTTATAAACGTTAAGCTTTTTCCATTTCGGTCATTTAAATATATTCTGAGAGTGTAATGCGAGATTTCCATCTTTAATACATGTTATATGCTACCGATCTCAGGGCGTCAGTTGATATACAATTCTTCAAAACGGAGACTTTTTCTTTTTCCATAATTGTTGCTTCGCAAAATTGTGACCAAGAATTACTATAATAAATACACATATTATTAAATGCTATCATCTCAAAGTTGTAATTATAGTAGACCTACTCTTGAAATATTTCGCTGAACATTCTTTTTTCAAGGCAATAAAAAGAGTACCTTCAGTTTTGACTAACATTGTAACCGGCGCTATAATACTTGCAGGCTATGCGATCCGACATCAAAGCATGGCTTTCACTGATAGATCAGGAGCAAACGTTACATGGACATTGGACAACCATACAAAAACCTGTCTTCCATACACCGAAGGTAGCATTGCGTGACGTTTACAAATTAGGAGTGAGTGATACATTTAATAATAACAATAATAATAGAGATACCGTAAATTACTATGAATCCCATTAATTCCGATGGTCTAGTTGTCAATGTCTCAGGTTTTGAGTTGACCATAGAGAGACGGTGCATGTTCAATATTTTACTCACACACCCGTACCTAACTTTTTCTTGTTCATGGAGAAGAAAACAATAAACGAAACGTCCGTTGTCCTTTTTAATGCTCCTTCTGGATTATTTTTTTTAAATTTTGTTTGAGGTCTTTAGACAACTTTGGCTCAGGTCAGTGTTCCTTCTGGATATTCGTCTTGCGTAACGAAGGAAAAAATCACATTCACAATGTGTGGTCTCGAAGTTTCATCACATGGATCCTTCGGATTACGGACCAAGCACGCTTTCACTGACCAATCGGTGTCGCCTGCCTCAAATGCTGTAAAGTACATACGCAAAACTATAAACTGGATGTGCCTAAGTACTTTTCGTGTGGCTCATGTGCTACTGTCGAGAATTTTTAGATCAGAAGATCACATTGGGAAAGTAGTACACAACAGACACCATCTCCACCCACGGTTTTGTTTTCTCTGTGGTGTGGGTTTCAGCTGCTAGTGGTTCGATATACATCAAATGTTATTTGTACGAACTAATTTCAAATTCCTGCAAATATGTTATTTCTAGTCGCTCCTGCAGAATACAATAGATCCATACACTGCTGGTCAACTATTCTCGAAATTCGTAGAATTCCTAACTACGTGACCGAGTTCAGAGGTTCGTGTTGAAAGAAAGAAAAGTCATCAGCTGTTGCATGAAAGACATGAAGGTTTGTAACATTGAGACACACCCACAGGACTTTTGTTCGTATCCCTACCTTGAATTTTATTTGTGTAAGTTCATCACATATACTGTCTCTTTGCGCAAAAAACAAAAACAAAAACAAAAAAAAAGCGAAAAATGGCAGACCTCATGTAAAATAATCTCGCATTCGCAAAACAGTAATAATAAAAAAAAACGTACATGGTTAAATCATCTATTTTTAGCATTTTGTTTAGAATGATATGAAACTCTTTCGCAAAACTGAAGTGTCTTTCGCAATTTGGAAAAAAAAAAATCAGTGCAAGTTAAATAAACGCTATATAAACTTATTTATAGCAGTTTCTTTAATATCTTTGTAAGAGTTAAAGAAACTGTTTGATGATTTATGTACTACCAGGAAGCAGGTATATGACTCGTATCTTTCTTCCAAAGGTAAAGGGATGATGGTTAGTCATTGTTTTCGATCGGTTGGAGATTTTGTTCTAAGGACAGGACTCCGAAACACTACGATCCATGGGTCTGCACCTGAATCGAACGGTTAGAAGATAACAAGTAAAACCAACTACACTGCATATGCTTAGCCATGGAGACACATTACTTGGATAAGCGAACAAAAATAAAAAAATAAAACTTTAAAACCACGTGAGAATAGTAATTTCAAATGAGTATGACTGATTATGAATGTTTCTGGTAAATACTTCATACACATTTAAGCCTATTCTCAACTGAATTTTCATTGGAAAAGTATCAGTTTATCAAGTGCTGAACTAAATTGAAAATAATAATAATAATGTTCTTTTCTGATCTCCTCACGTAATGTAATGCATTAAGCATTTTATTTATTTATTTTTTAAATATAACATTCAGTAATTCTGAATAAAAGAAACGTACGTCCAAGATAAAGGAATATTTTCCAATCTTAGCGGTCTAGTTTTTTTAAAAATTGATTTTTCGTGTGTACATTCATCTGTAACAGCACCTTAATGAAAACTTATTTCAGATTTCAAATAGCCGACTCGATCGATTAGTCTGTTTTCATAATGCTGAAGTACGCTGACACGACCCGTGTGCAGATTCAGTTAGTGTCACGTGTAACCCACTGAACTGATTACTGAACACATCCCAATCAGACTTTTTAACTATATCCTCTCTTTACTTTCGATGCAACGTGACAAACTACAGTTACGGTATTTGTGAACTACCCGCGCCTGCGCCTTCGTAGACCGCCATCCGGGTTAACAAATGATTCGTAACTTAAAACCTCTGTACTAAAAACACAATAGTTTTATTTATCTTGTATTAAGCGACTTCGATCGGTGGATTCTTGCAATGTAGAACCTTTCCCATTTTAACAGCAAACTTCCTTCCAAATTTTCTTTGCAGTTTGCTTCATGCATTTGATTAACATTTCATGTTCTCAGAAAACATTCATACATTCCGTGATAGCCTTACCACCCAGGTGTCTCCTTTCGAGTCACTTGGGAGCGAATTGCTTACACGAGAGCAACATCTTTTGATTTAGAACATAGGCCTACAATGGGAAAATCACTCCCGTACAGACGCCATTTTTTCACACTCAGGCAACAGCGCTCCCAGCATTTCCGCGCTACAAAACTGTCAATAATAAGATATTTCTCTCATTTGAGACATTCACTCCAGTCTCGTCGTTTTCCAGTGTAATTTGTGCTGAACATGTCAAATACTAGGAACTCAGGCCCGAACCTCTAGAATTTAAAGGATTTTGAAGTGTGAAGGTTACTCCTAATTAGGTGTCTGCTGGTCGGAAACAATGGACATTTCCGGTAGTATTTTTCTATTGCAATAAAAAATTCTTCTGTTAAAGTAGACTACGGAAAACATTTTTTTTCTTTCTGTGATGCATTTATCAAGAGTAAGTAATAAAGCCTTGCTTCGAAACAGTCTCAGCTTTGCGCTTAATCGGGCGCCGCCATGTTATGACGTAATCAATCTGCTGGCTGCTTGTCATTAACATACAGATGGTATTTGATTTGTTAGTCTTGTTAACAAGAGATAGCAAAAATGGATCGAAAGAAATAGTATAAGTGGTGAATAGCTTTTCTGTATGCCTTAACACGTCATTTAGTTCGTTTTATTAATTTAAAATTGATTTTTACTTTTAATACTTCTTTAAGATAGATATATTTTGGTAGCTTCAACTCTAATTTATAGCAGCTCTTTTTTCATGATTAAATCATAAGATATCTTCTAATAATGCTCTTTAGAACACTTGTATTTAAAAAGAATTACCTATTTTTTTCTGTAAAATAAATGTGGGTTTTTACGTTCGACAATCGTATACTTTTTTTTAATGAATGCTAGTGAAGTATTTTTCAAGAACTTAAAAGCACATGAATTAATAGTGCTCGTTACTGCCATCTGTTAACAATTTAACGTACTACTTGTAGCCATTGAATATATTGAATAGTTTTAATATGCCATTGTAAAAAATAATAATAAAAGCATGTAAGAAACAAAAATGTAAATTGAAACTATTACAGTGAAGTTACACTTTAAGTTCCATGAAGTAAAATAAAACACGACCCTTGATAGGTTTCGAACAGCCTTAGGTGAAAGTATAAAAAGTTAAAAGTTGCGTGCGCCAACCAATTGTGCCAAATTGTCAGAAAATCAAAATTAACACAAACTAGCGATAAGAAGTGTACTGCAAGTTAAGACTGACTCCTGTCATTGTTTCGAGCAGTTTCTGTTATTAAAAACATGTTTTGGTGTTTTAACTTATTGAAGTGTGTTCTGCAGATATGTACATTAATTGTTTCGTTAAGTGATGATGTGAATGTTCTTTCTCTTTTTTGTTTTCTCGTCTTCAAACTTCTGAATAAGGAACGTAACATAGGGGGAAGCATATAGCTACGGAAATAGTACGGATTGATTACGTCAAACCAATCAGAGGATGATTTTCGTTGTATGACGTAGGAGACTGCTATATTTCTATGTAACGGAAAACCGTTGCGCTGAAATTTCAAAAACGTTATATATTGTTTAATCTGATGTACGCAAACAAGTTGTAAAATATATAAGGACGGTGAAAACGGAAATGTCCATTAGGAACAGTTTTCTAACAAATATATTTTGCCTCTAAAATAATAATGTTATCGTTTCTTCCAGGGAATAATTGCATAAAATTTTCTTACACGAAAGTTAAAATAAAAAGCAACTTCTTCCAACCTTTAAAAAAAGTTTATTTCACATAATAAACTCCTGAAAGTCAATAAGACGACAAGTACTAAGGCAATGTTTCCGTAAGAAAACAATTACTATATATATCCTTATAAAGTCACCTTATGCCAGATAGATAAACTAATTACAAGAATGGGGTCGGCTACGACATGCAAGATGCCATAAATGATTTTCTTCATTTTTCGTTTTGCATTAAAAAAAATGTGCTTCCTCCAATTTCATATTTAACGAAAACAGTTTCGTTGCGAAGTACAAAGTTGAATCTGCAAAAATTGTACCAAATAAACGGCATGAAAAACTTACCTAACTTACATTTGCGTCTGCTAATTCTCTAATTTTCTCCCTTTACTTTCTTTCTTTGTTGCTAATTTTTCGTAATTCCTAACCCGTTTTGTTACTTAAATTAGTAATTTCAACAATACTATGATGGTGTACGTAACGATAACCAAATGCTTAATATCCTTATACATAAAACGCTGAGTGTATGCGTCCGTAATGAAATCGGAAACAAATTTCGACTCATCATCTGTATAATATAACTGGGACTAACGAGACGAGTTCAACGACTCTAAGCTCACGGCAGTGCCCCTACTGAATTTACGAAGCCCCAATTTATAAAGAGTGGCCTGCAATACGCTGCAACCATCTTAGTAATATTGTTATTTGAGTTGCAGGAAACGTTAAGAAATTACATCACAGATGACCTTAGTGTTTAAGATTCTAAATTCGATTGATTTATGACCTTTAGGTGTCTTTGGGTCAGGTCGGGATGAGTAGGGACGGAAGTCGGCCAGGGCCTAGTCTCCAAGGATCTGCCCCGGCATTAGCCTGGTATAACTGAGAAAACCCCTGAAAGAACCTCAGTCATGATGGCTGGCCGCTAGGCGCAAACTTACGACCTGCTGAAGGCGAAGTCAACGCTCTATCAACTGAGCTATTGCCACTCGAATAACGTTTGTGGCACGTTTGGTGCTGCTAAGTCTATCATAATGGAAACAATTTGAAAACTTTAATTTTAGAGAAAATAGGTTGACAACACTGACAACTGGACTCCTTGGGGACGGGGACACTGACAGTGTTTTTCTTTGGTGTTTATGCCAATTTTGGTGTATATAATCTAACGGAATGAAAACAATTTGAAAAATATTATTTTTATAAAATGAGTTGGACACACTGACCCTCTGCACCAATCAAGACTTCCAGTTTCTCTGAACTAGTCTAGCCAAGACTTTTCCAAAGACACCTCAACCACCTCTTTACGCATAATTGTCCTTTACATAATTAATTTTTGAACACAGACGGAAGAACTGAGCGCGACTGTAAGGCCCCGTCTTGTTAGCTAAGCTATCAAAGGACTACAAACCGTAGGCCCTACTTCATATTCACGAACAATGAAAAGCGAGTCTCTCTATTTGATCCCTACTGCACGAGTTGATAAGTGCAGGGTTTATAGCTAAGATTTACATTCCCGCTAACTTAAAGACAAGACAGAACAATGAGCGGCGGCGCCGCTTTTTGTGGAGCCTGCCAGCACATGTCGATTGAGCACCCACACTCTGCCTCGTATTCAGTCAAACCCAGCGAGGTTCGGATCCCACGTGAACAGTAGGCCCCATTCTTAGAAGCTAAGTGTTCGTTTAGGAGGAATATCACAAGTAATCTAACATTTTCCATTCCTCTCTTAGATAATAAAATACGTTTTTAAGGATGATTACATGTAATGAACATTCGGTTCATACGCAATCAGGGTCAGTAACACTACTTGTAAAATTACTGTGTAAAGAGGAAAATTACATCATTAAACACCTGACCAAATTTTCATTCCACTTCCTTTCTTCAGCATTCCATAAACCCAAAAGCGTTCCTCATAAACGGCACTTGATGAAAGAGTAAAACATCTGAGACAGAAGAAGAGTAAGAAATTGGTTATGCTTCTAGTT
Source organism: Lepisma saccharinum (assembly GCA_022664845.1). NCBI lineage: Eukaryota > Metazoa > Arthropoda > Insecta > Zygentoma > Lepismatidae > Lepisma > Lepisma saccharinum. Next base: position 4,392 of record JAGDQP010021901.1, on the reverse strand, counting down.
CACAAGTCACTCCTCTTACTTTCTAGACGCAAGCAGACATTTTGGACTCAATTTACTTTGGTCAATTAAACCAACAGAGACGAGACGAGCGCACACCGAAAGGAGAGAAATTTACCCTTAACGTGATCATCAATTTCCTTAGCCACTTTATGTACTGAGGTCGAATTTCTGTCTCTCTCTCCTTTTCCTTTATTTAATTTCTTTTAACTGACCTCGATGGCACAAGACGGAAGACCACTCTTCAGCCCCTCTCCGTATCCTCCACGCTACGTACGTCTAGAAGTAATTTCACACCTACTATACAAATGACCATGTTTCTCGCAGAATAAACCTTGATGCTGCTATATAGGGTAATCGCTTTTGAGGCTGGCGTATAGAAAGGAAATTAAAAGAAGCAATCTTCCTCTTAGAGACAGAAAGAAAGCTTACGGGGATGGGAATTATTCATTTCTTTGTTGTCGGTCCTTTTAATTGTACCCTAGGTACGTGATGCTGGAATTGTTTACCTTCTTCCATCTCTATTTCTTTTTAAAATGTTCCTGTATTTTTTTTTTTTTTGACAGCAATTTTCTTGTTTCATCTTCCTTCCTTTTATACTTCTCTTTATTTATCCTTTCTCCTTGTATTTTTTCTAACCCTCTCGCTTCTTCTCATTTCCTGGTTTCTATAATTACACTACGGTGATGGTTTCCATTTGCTGCTGGTGTAATTGCGTTAACCGTTCCTGCTTACAATGAGAAGGTACGAAGAGAAAGGGCACAGAAATTCAATTTCTATCTTTATTTCTTTTCTATTTCTTTCTCTGTGACCTACACGTACATACACACACACACACACACACACACACACACACACACACAAACATAGACCCAACTGCTCGACCTCTACTGGTTGAAATTAAAAATAGTTTTAATTCAGTTTTCATTTATAGGCGTAGGTGTTACACCAACACTCAAGTTAATTGATATATTCTATTTACCGAAAACAACTTTTTTTTTTGTTACTTTTACTTTTTTTCACACCTCGTCATATAGGCCTACTTCCTTATTCTGTTTGTTTCTGGAGAAATGAAGAGTGTAGCGAAAGCTGATGACCAGAACTCGTCTGCTGTGACTGAGGAAAACAAGGGAAAACTTTTAACGTCAACAAGACAAGATTCGATCCCAATGTTTCCCAATTAGCATTTGAATGGTGTCGGGTGAATGCAGGGAATGTTCATTTCTGGCAATTTTGTGCTGTATAGCCCATTCTATTGGGGAAAATTGGAACTACAAAACTATTAAACGAAGCGGGTAAAACTCATAAATGACCACAGCAGACAGTATTACATATTTAGAAAGCCGTTTAAACAGTAAGGGTCATCACATATCAAATTAACCAATGGTCTGGAACTTAAAGTCCCGGAAATCAGATTTTTTTTTGCACATAAGTAGTAAGTACTATTTATTGGTAAGGATGAAAAATATAAAATTTGTCACTTTTGGTTTTTGAGTAATAAATTATTAAAAATATTTTTTAAAAAATCGACTTAATTTTTACGCGTTTTGAAATCTTTAAAAGCCCGAAACTCGAAAAGTCTTTGTCATAGACAGCTCCAACTTGCACTATTCGTTTCAGAAGTTCAAGAACTGTAATTTGATATATTACCTGAGTTTATTAGGCCGATCTTTATATTTAAAAAAATAAATAAAGTTTATTTGAATTACTCAAAATCGAAATTTCAAATTTTTCTTAAAAAAAAATATGTTCAATGTGCTTCTGATTAGAATGTATGTGCCAAATTTCATTATGGTATTTTAATGATCATATTAAAAAAAAAGTTTTGTAACAAGTACACAGCCACTTATGTATACCGTGTATAATTAGGTTACACGGCAATACGCATAATGGCTTTTACCAAAGTAAATTTAATTGTTTAAAATGTGACATACAGTATCTTCATTTCAGTTCTATTGTAGAACAAACCGAGCCGCCGTAGATCAGTAGTAGAGCATTGTCGTAGCATTCGGGAGGTCGTGAGATTCGGGAACGTGTCAGCCGGGACCTAGGTTGAAGGTGCCATCTCTGCATATATAATAAAACTGAAATGAAGATACTGTATGTCACATTTTAAAAGATTAAATTTGCCTTGCTTAAAGCCATTATCCGTACTGCCGGGTACGCGTGACTGTGTACTTCTGTTAGAATTACTTTTTAAACATGATCTTAATAAAATACCATCATGAAATGTGGCACATGTGGACATATATATATTAGAAATTAAAAATTTCGGTTTTGAGTTACTCAAAAACCTTTTATTATTATTATTATTATAAAGATTGGTCTAATAAAGTCAAGTAATATATCAAATTACAGCTCTTGAAATTCTGAAACGAATGGTACAAGTTTTAGCTATATTGGTAATGGGACTAATCGAAATGCATCCTGGTGTTTTTTGAAATCACACCATGCACTCCTTCTCCACAAGTTTTCTTAAAGATAGACAAGGCGTTTCCTCCTATAGGCAGAAGTAAGGAGAACCTGGTACATACAGAGTATGAAGCATAAAAGATGTGCGCATGTATGTTTGAAAAGCACACATGTAGCTAGTACATAATTTTGTAATGCTTTTACAGATAGGAAATTATCAGTGCATTTTGATATCAAGCACTTTCTTCTCCCTTCGAAGTGCCACAGTTAGCTTTATCTGCTAGCCAATGATAGAGAATTTACAAACTCATTTAGACAGTTTGGATTCACCAAGCGTAGTAAAAACAAACTCCCTGTGTTTTGTTTGTTAATTCTAAGTAAATCAAAAACATGCCAAAAACAAAGTTTGTTTTCTGAAAACCACAACAATAACAAATGAACTTATCATGTTTGTTTATTTGCTTTTAGCGTTGCCAGAATATAAAATAGCAATGAGTTTGTATTCCTGCCTACGGAATTTAGTATGTAAACTTTTGAAGTAGAGGCAGATGCATCTATCTAGCTTCAGAACAACAATTAACAAAATGTTCTCAGCCAGAAATTTCATTGTTGTAAATTACTGATATCTTTAAAACGAATACTTTTTAAAAATGATAGTATTCAAAACAAAAACTACATTTTCAAGTTCGTATTTTCGTAAATAATCTGACTTGTCATTGTTTCTCAATGTTTTATCGAAAATATTACAATAGTATTACGTCTATTTACTCATATCAGTGATATTTTCTACAAATTAGAATAACCTTTTGTTGTAGTAGTATTATTCTACAAGAAAAGCTATCTTGTTGGCGATACACTACAGTAATTGGTCGTTGCTGAACCATTTACTACTGTGCAGTCAATAGAATCTCAAATGTTTGAGAGCCCTGCATTCGGGTCCGATACACCCTACCCAGTTTGACCTGAGCCCGCAGAAAAATCAGGACTTGCCTGATCAGATCAAAAACGTGGGTTCCGAACCCAATCACCCACTTTTCTGGTCAGCCTGGTCCGATTTTCGATCGGACTTCGATCGAACCAGACTGTATGGATGAAAAATCGGGCCGTACCCAGTTCAGGCCCGAATTCAACACTTTAGTTTGTGTTGCTGTAGCGGTGTGGATTTGCAACACTGAACGGCAAGTGTTGTCTTCTAGGTTTGGGTTTGACATGCCGATTTTACTTTTGTAATAAACTGAAGTATTTGCTGGGTTGGCAACATTGTTTATCTTGTGCTTTTGGACAATATACGACACGATACTCCGCTCCCCATATATTCTCTGCACAAACACTGACTCCTCTCTCTCTTCTTTCATTCTGAAGGATGGGCAAGATAAATTATACATATACAGGGTGCTCCTAAAGTACAAGATCAATTTTGGAAAATAAGATGGATTGTATGTACTACAACGCGCGGTGACAAAAATATTGTCTTAAAATTATAATATTGTTTTATTATAATATATATTTTTTTAATATAATAAAATTTATAATATTTTTTGGTTCCATTTTCATTGAAGATAACGCGCTGGAACGGCGTCCTTTTCTCTGCGTATTAATTTTACACCAAACACACCCTTGCAACGTTTTCTTTCTCAAATATGTGATTGATGTGACCATGTATTTTGTACATTATAATAGGTAAAAGACTAGGAAAGCTTTAAAAGCAGTAAAGGTAATTCAGTTGAGCGAATTTGGGTAGTTCTTGTTGGTAAATCTAAAATAGTAAAGCGCCATAATCTAAAGCTAGTCCAGAACATGACCAACCTCGTTGTCTTTCAGTGTAATCCAAGCAACTGATTGGAAAAACTAATCTACTTAAGATCAGTGTCAAATTTGGCATCTTCAGTAGACCAACTCCTTCCTTCGGGGAGAGGCCTCATTAACTAGTGGATTGAATATGGCTGTGATTTATATATATATGAGCTCCTGCGTAGCCTAGTC
>JAGDQP010021900.1:0-31153 GCA_022664845.1 Lepisma saccharinum | reverse complement strand
ATAAAAAAACTTCGAGATCTACCTCAGCCTGTAGGCCTACCGAAAGGGATTTTTTTAATTAGTGAGGAGATTTTACGCAGAACATAGCTTTGGTGCTAATTTCCAGAATTGCCGTAACCTGCGTACAACACCGAGATCTGACAACGAACTAGCTCAGGTACTCCTTGACGTATAATTATTTAATATAAAAACGTTTCGTTTGACATTATACACCACGCTTATGAAAACTCAAGTAATTCAGTTGTGTCGTAGGTGCACAAAATTGAAGATAAGTTTCAGCGAATCAACACAGGAATTCAACTGACGAGTTTGCCAATAACGTATGCACTTGTCCTTCACTCGAAACACGTCAGTTCATTTCCTTCCCGTCTTTCCAGGACCTGTGCGATCCCTCCTACCGCGCAAACTCTCCCGGCTTTACCCTATATGTGTAATCTTTCCTTCATATAAAAATTCATTTCAACTATTGTTCTAGTGAAAATAGCCAAGGAAATACTAAAAACAGAATGTGAAATTCTACAACTACTGGAGGGGGATAATCTGACAGATCCTGTGAAGTATTTTGTCTGAAGTATTCATCGTATTCTAATTGTTCATTGGAGGGACACATTTAGGTCCGGACCCACTCAAAATTCAAACTTTTATGCAGAATTAGTATACTTTTAGACGTAACTATAAATATTTACTATACATTTCATACCCAGGCACACATTGGCTCTCCAGAAATCTGAGGACCCCTTCCAAAACCAACTTCTAGATACGTGTCGGGTTCAGTGTAAATTGAACTAGTTTAGTGGACGTTCTTTTGTACTTCTTGGTGTGTTTATTCCTTACTTATGCAATGTCAGGTAACGTATCTGAAAATATATTAGAATATTTGAGAATGACGCTTTTAACATGCTTTTCTTCGGTTTGTTTCTTTCATTTTCAAAATTTTAACATAGGGTTCGTCATACCCTACTACCATGCAAGTTATTTCACCAGAACAGAAACGACTAGTTAATGGTTAATAGATGACGCAGAAACCACTGAACCGATCTTAATTACTTTTGATATGAACCTAGTCCTTGGTCGCTTCAAGGTTTTAGAGATATCGATTTGATGATACAGTTACCAGTAGTCGATATGTACCATCAAAAAAATGCCATTGTTTATAATAAATAAATTGTTTCCATTTTTAATGAAATGAAAAACAACAATGAAATAAATAATAGTTTAGATTTTTTATTAAAAAAATTTGATTTTCTAAACCAGAAGTCGTAACTTAATTATTTAATTTTTTTATTCAAATTTTTTATTTAGTTACACCATATTTTAAATACAGATGCATTAGGTACTAGGTTTATAATTGTTTTTGTTTTAGTGAATATTGTATATTTAAAAGTAGATTAAATTTGATGTTATTAAATTATTGACTAATATGTGCTTGAAGAAAGGGTAATACGTAAGATATGGGTATCTAATAATAATAGCAGTACTTTTAGTTGTTGTAGTAGTAGCAGTTTTAATAGTAGTGGTAGTAGTAGTAATAAGTGTTACCAACATCTTTTATTAACCCCGCACCAACGTGTGGGCAAATCATTTAGTAATTATAATAAACTATAGCTGGTGATTCTTTGAAAGAAACTTTGCTTTAAATGTTTACTATTGAATTTATGGCGTTTAGGTATCTTAAGCTAGCGGAAGAGGATGTGCGAAGATCTGGCATGAAGATGCCATCCCAACACTAGTCTGATGTGACTGAGAAAACGCGTTAAAAGACAGAGTAGTCAAGATGGCCTCTACCCAGCTAGGTACTTTGTAACCATGTTCTCTAATACAAAAACTTGAACAATCTACTGGTGGCTGTACAATATGTGCCTTTTAGATCCCCGAAACTCAAATAAAGAAATACATTCTGTTCTATTTCGCATAAATTGTGCATACGACTGCATTTATAACTTTTTGATGTAGTCTGCATTATGGATTATATTAGAATCAATGGTCGTGTCCACTATCTAATTTACAATGCATGTTCACTTGTATTTCTTTTAGAGAATAAAATGCAGTTTCTGTGTTCTTCTCTCTCTGTCAGACGGAAGATTCACCTTACGACATAGAAACAGCTGCTCTTTTCCCTAGACAGGTTGATAGCGGCATCGCATGCTACAAAAAAAGTTCTATTAGTATTCTCTCCCTCACGCAAAAAAGAAAAAAATCTGGTCTTTTACTTTGAATATCTCTTCCTCAAATAATTTGAATTGAATCTGAATTTATGTATGGTCTTTATGCATCTCAATTTCAGACCGGGATAGGGTTGGGGAGAAGATGTTGGAAAGTAGCCTGCCAGGGCCTAGTTTGTAGGTACTGGTTTGTATGCATTTACTTGGTATGACTGAGGAGAAATTCTGGAATGCTCCTAAATTTATATCAATTCTATACACTTATATACAGATGAATAGATTAATTACTATAGAATGTATAGAAAGAAGGAGTATCTTAAATCAAGTAAAAGATACTGTTATGAACATGTCCGTTTGAGCATCAGATGCCTAAAGACCATAAACAAAAATTCAATCGAATTCTTGTGAACATGTGTCCAAAAATATCGAATGGCCATAGTTCAGTTGGTAGAGCGTTGACTTCACTTTCAGAAGATCGTTGGATCGATCCCAGTATAGATCACAGTAGACGACCATCCTGAGGTTTCTATAGATTTTTCTCAGTCACACCAGACTGGTACATTCAAATTAATCCCTGACCAACTTCGTTTCCCCTAACCTACACCAGCATGACCATCAAAGTTGCATAAAAGACCATAAATATAATTTAGCTCAAACTCAATGTGTTCAAAACTAAGATGTTTGGGGTACTATAATATATGGTGATATGAACACAATTGGCGTAGGTAATATCTAGGCGTATAATGGCGTTTACCACACTAAATTGAAGTTGCACTCAAATAGTGTGCTTCAGCAAAGTTTTTTAAATGAGAGAATGGAGTTTCGAAAGTAGTCCTATGCTTGTCTATTCTCCAATGCTAATTCCTTCTAAGGAACGGGTTATTTTGGTGTGATTTCTTTTATCAATGTTTTCAACAAGAATCTGACTTTTGCGTCAATCATTCTGGAGTTGTGGCGAGGTCCTGTATTTGTAACCCAACTACTGTAAGGACGATGGGTAGATTCGAGTCCTGCGGATTCGTATTTTGTCCCTGCTGCTTGGTGTTCAAACCCGAGTATGGTTCAGATCCTACATAATAGCACCTCCTCCCGTCTATAGAAGCTACCTGTTAAACTAGGACGAAAATCACTACTAACAATGTACAAAATTTGCATGGTGTTTTCTTTCATATGAATAAGGTACAGAAAAGTAATTTCACAAATACATTTCTATAGAAATTCTAGTTTAGATTGATATATTACATGACTTTTTTCCTCCAATTTATTTTTTACGAAGATTTAAGATGGCGAACTATACTTCCTACCCAGTACTGATTTCAAGGAAAACGATATCTTGAGCGTATCATCCTTTACAACGTTAATCAACCAATCTATGAACGCCAATTCTGAATAATTCCTTACTATTTACACATTTGACGGTTTGTGAACTACAAAGCTGTACTGCGATTTTTGACTCACTCTGTAATCACAAGCATGCATACAGGTTGTAACATAAGGGTAGTCATTTTTTAACTCCGCGCCCCAAGAAACAATATATTTCGTACTCATTTTCAAAGAAGTTTTTTTTGTGACCCTTTATTTAGTCTTAGTCGACCAGAGTTTTTTTTGTAATGTCTAATGGCAATAGCCGCCCGTCTCTTTAGTACAAGAGTAAGTGAACAGATTGTGAAAACTTAAGAAAAGAAAGCTCTAGTGAGTAATAAATTCACACATATAGTTTCTACCCCTACACAGACGCACTCCATAGAATGATTTTGGAAAAGAAAAACAGTTTGTTTCCGAGTAGTTTCTAATTTGTAAATAAGCTTTCATAGCTGGCAATCAAAATAAAGGCATGTTATTGTTAACGATAGCTAATTAAGCTTACGGCAATGCGACATTCATTTTGTATGAGCAACTATAAATGAATACACTCAATGCTACAGCGATATGTGTTCATTTCCCTATTCAAATATATCACCTGTTATTTTATTTACTTACAGACTTTACGCAATATCCTGTTGTCTTTGGGTTTGTCAACTGTAACAACAACTAAATAGAACTGAATTTTATTTATGACCTTTAGGCATCTAATGCTTAGGCCGGGATAGGGGAGGGGAAAGGATGCGGGAAAGTGTCGGTCAGGGCCTAAGTTGAAGGTACCATCCCGACATTTGCCTGGTGCGACTGAGGAAAAACCCTGTAAACACCCAAGTCAGGATGGCCTGCCATTCGGTACCATCTACAAGAAATATATATATATATATATCGTCAAATGGTTGTATAAATCACAGGGGCTACAAACAGTCGGAAAAGCGCAAAAGAGTACAAGGTTAATTTATTCCTGCGCAAGAAATAGACGTAATCGAAAATCCGGACTATTTGAACAATACCTAGAAAGAACACCCTTCTTTACGAATGTACTGGAAACTAGAACAATGTACAGTATACTTCTAATTTAATAGACCACAGCCTAAGTGGATGAAACCAATTGCCTCATGCGATATATTTTCTACTAGAGAACCCAATATTTAACAAGTAACCCACAATACCAGTCAACACAGACAACATAATAGAGCCACAGGATGTACCTACAGGATAAATGTAAGACGTAAAAATTAAACAGAAGAAGGCAGGGAGGGGGGTGGGGGCGCGATTGGCACAAACTGTGCAGATGGGTATGAAAGAAATGAGCTCACTCCCTCTCAAAAGAGAGAAATAAAAGTAGAACGTAACAATGAAGGATACAAAACAAACCGTGATAAAAGTGGCTGGCAAGTTTGAATAGGAAACTCGAATTCCAGATCTGACTATCGTCTCTACTCTCCACTATAGAGATTATCAAAAAAAATACTGGTCATATGTAGGTCCGGTAACAGGTCTGTACGGGCCACACAGGCTTTAATCACAAAGGTAATAAAATTTCCGGCCCTATCTGTTAAATTCCGGTTAGTTGGTAACCCACCAACTATAATACTATAAATATACTCTTTTCTGAAATTACTTATCTATCTTGACTGTTTTGGGGGAGTTCCCTACTATAGGCCTGCACATTATTATTATTATTATTATCAAGGCAACTAACCTCTGAGGAAATCTCTCAAAGAGTTTCCAACAATCATAGTAGCCAAACTATCCTCTATTTTTGTCGAAACACGTCGATCACTTGTGCCACAGATATTAGACGCATCGGCCTGACCTTCAACTGGGAGTTCATTTTGACCAGTAGTTCTGCCAGACTCTTTCTCCCCCTGAGGGAACGTCATACCCCACATTCTCGAGAGCATCCCTCCAACTTAATTTTTTATGATCAAAACCCAGTAGAAACCCAAAACTCCACGTACATACTCCCAATTTTGACTTTACACCCCCCTTCAAACAGACAATACTGGCGAAATCCCTGATTTTGACCGACAAGTAATTAAGAGGATTCAAGTCAAGACACTGAGAGAACCAGTTATTCGGTGAGTATTGTTCTGGTCTTAAGTATAATCGAGAATGATTGTTTTTCACGATAAATTATGGCTAAAATAATTTTGATCTTCCAACATGGACATTTTTAAATATTGTGTTTATGTAATATGAATCTAGAATTTCTAGAAAAGGTGGAAATGACTCACTAACAACCTAAGAAAATGTTTTGAAATTGATAATATGTAGTACACAGCAAATTGAAATATAGTTTAGGATATTCCGAGATTTCCATTGAAACCCTTCAAATTAAATTAATGAAAAGGTAAATTATAAAATGAGCAGATTGATTTTTGGTCTAAGTGACACTGCAGATTTTTTCCTACCCGACGGCAGTGACAATTTCCCAGATAAAAAAATAGAACAGGAGTTCAAATCAATTAACTATCCATTAATTGTTTCCGTCGTAGTCGGTGATTAGTTTCATCAATTAGCGAGTGCGCTTTCAGTCTCTGGTCAGCAGTTGTGGGAAGTTTATGTCAGAGAGACGTCACCACTCTTCAATCATTTGTACTCTACTCCTTCCAATTAGTATAAATGCTATTTAATGAGCACTTCTCACATCTGTCACACTAGCACAACACATAAGACATTTCTCCTCTACAACGACAATTAAGCGACAATTATCCTCCATCGTCGTTATCTGCAACACTTATTAATTTCATGTAAGATTAGATCTTAAGCTAAACTTCTAGTTAAAAAGATTATTATGACCACGTTAAATAGAGTCGAGGCCACTTCACCGGCTTAAGATTCGATCATCAGTCTGGCCATTTGGATCAACACTGAGTCACGGAGACATTCGGGTCAAGGCCGTTTCATTCGGGTCAAATTTCTGGCGGGGTCACCTATGTCTGGGTCAGGCCAGTTCATCAGATTACCAAAAGTGACCTGATTTGTTGCGAATTGGTCTAACATTGTGAATTTGTATAACCTGATGGAGGACCTACATAACGTCAAACACGTAGACAAATGTTGAGATTTATTTATAAGATTTAGAGTGCAAGGAGAAATTACAGCTAGAATAAGTCATTAAGCTTCTCTAACTTAAAAGAAGCACTGTAGAACTAAGACACACAGTTTAAGATGGATGAAAGCCAGTACGCCCAATTTTATCGCTAAACTATTCCATAATCATGTTAACGCCATCTATACAGAAACTGTTGTCTAGAACGTAATATTCTTGACAACTAATGTCTTACATGACTTTCACTTGGTGACTAGTGATTTTGTCAAACGCTTTTCCACCAAACTTCAGCGTAAAATGATAAAAAATTTAATCGCAAACAAAGGTAGATGATGTAATCAAGACTGTGAAGAAGATGAAGCGGAGATTAGTCGGTTGTATAGCTAGACGAACAGTTGGAAGATGGCCTACAAATGTTATCCATTGGATCCACAGAGAAAAGAAACGATCTAGAGGACGTCGAAATGTAAGGTGGATTGATGAAATCAAGCGTTTTATAGGAGCATGTATTAGAATAGAAAACAACGGAGATCTGTGGGAAAGAATGGGGGAGGAAGTCTTCATCTAGCAGTAGATAGAAATGTCAGAATATTATGATGATAAATCCTTTCAAACACCAGTAGTTAGAGATTTTCTACTTACCATATAGGAAAATCTAAATGATCTCAAATGACAATCAAGGAAAACCTACATTATGTGGTCATATATGAATTTGCCTAACTATTCAAAGCCTATTTCGCACTATAACACCGGGTGGTAAATTAATGAACACAAAAAATTTCAGAGTGAATTCCTGACACCAATTCAAGAAAAAAATTCCACTGAAGAAATTTAGGCGACATCGTCACAAGTGATGTCATATCTCGGCAAGTAATGGCATGAGCGGGGTCGACCTAGCAAATCACACTTCGTTTATTTAAATAATGTTTATGATTGGCGAATGCAACTTAAAGGGAATTTCTATGCTTGTCCCTATTGAACCATTTAATTCCTTGACAATAAAATTCTTACGCTGCGTAACCTGTCTATGCGGGCTCAAATTGATGTACCGGGTACTACTTTGATTGAGATTTGCTAAGCCGACACGCCGTACGCCACTATTTGTCACTTTGAGCGCGTGTTGCTCCAAATTCCACATGTTTCAATTACACATGGACATTTTTTCTTGTTTTAGTATCAGGAATTCGCCTTCATTTATTGTGGTCATCCATTAATAAATCACCCTGTATAAGGCATAATACTATTATCCAAAGAAAGACTAAGCACTCTACATATTTCAATTTTCTTCATGTAAACTCAAGAGAACAGCTATTAATAAATGTTTAATGCATAATATTTCTTGAAACATGATAACTACATCAATACAATTTTCTCTACAATGTAAGAAAAAAAAAAAGGTCGAACGCAGAAACAAAAGTATACCTATTTTCTTTACGCCAATCTCATTCAGAAGTCGTTACTTCATGCGTTGGAAGTTGGTAACGGCACATAATTTACGCCGTATTGCAAACAATACAAAATAAATAAGGTTAGCAGCCTTGTATGTTGTTGAAACTGGTAGCAAGCATGAACAACCTACTTAAAGTACATATATGTATATGTGTGTTTGCGTGTAGTACTTTCTGCCTTCTTTCACGTTTGATAGCAAGACGATCGGATAGATCAGTACAAGACTCATTATGACCACTAGAAATAATTTTTTATGCTAAATTTATGTTTATTGGCAATTATATATAATTTATGTTCTCTGTAAGACTAGTTCGTATTTTTCAAACTAGATACAAATACAGAAGATAATGTTGATGAAATAAGGCATGAAGCAGTATAGAATGTTTCTCCCGACCGGGTAGAGCGATCATTTCTTATCCCTGTAATCCTCGGTTTGATTTCTGCTCGCACCACGTGGCCTTTGTGGTGTACAAACACCATGGTGCGTGGGTTCTCGTGGTTCAATAAAAAATTGTTCTATCATTATGAGTGATAGTAAGAAGTACATAAATGCATAGGGAAACTAATGCATTTTTAATAACAATATTAATAAAAAATCTATTCTGTTAAATAGCAAGAAGGAAAGATAGAGATTTCTCTGAAATGACTTTAGCAGTCATTTTTTCTCCTTATCCCCGTGATCTAGTGGTTACGCTTACGGACTTCGGATTAGTATTTGGAAGTCTCGCAAGTTCGAGTCCTTTTTCCTGCCGTACTGATTGAGGTTTTCACAGAATTCTCCTTAGTTCCACCAGCCGAGTGTCGGTACGTAACTCAGGCAAAAAGCCTGTCTTCCATTTCCTTGATCCCGGGTTAACATTCAACGAGGGACACCATTCCTGATATCTCGTGACCGTCTTATTCCGCAACCTATCTGTCTGGTCCACAAATAAAACAAATTCAGAGCTACGATTTTGTTGAACTCAGGAAAAAATGAAAAAATATATTGTTAAAGGTAACCGGAATCAACCCATAATTGGAGTAACGAGCTATAATAAACACTACTTTAGAACAGTTTGGTCGATTTCATTCAAAATTCGCTCAATTCCGGTTTCTACGGGTCGTCGGTTCGATTTCTGTTCATGACATGTGGGCTTTGTGGTGGGAAAACATCGTGTGCGTGGGTTTTCTTAAGGTACTTCCGTTTCCTCCCATTTTCTTCATTCCATCAATTTATCCTTCATCATCCATTCGTTCTGAGCCAAAGTTGCCTATAGGTCTTAAAATAAATTCAAAATTCACACTCTGATACTATAGACAATAACAAGACCTATTTCTGGAAAATTATATTGGGAAATAATGTAAGAACGGTTCCACCAATTAACTCTAAGTTTGTTATCATGATTTGGGGCACAACCATTAAAATTTTAACCGTATTAATTATGATGATGACGGGTGTTCTGTCCGAGGGTAAGTCCTGACCCGAAGGTCCCTGGGCAAGGTAAACCGATGGTGGTTTGCCATTGACTTCCGTCGGATGAAGATGACGCTCTAAGGACAGGACCTACAATTTAATGTGGGCTCTGAATCACTTTTATTCCCGCAGGGAATGGAATCTGGGACCCTTTGATTACAAGACAGCTAGCTTCTGGACTGAATGGAGAAACGCGTTGCCCGATGCTAAGCGACTTTTTCCTTGCCTGTGACCTTGTTATTGTTTCCAAAATAGTTAAATTTGTTTACTTTCTCTCTGATCTCATTCTTAATTATTATGTCTCTGTTTCCACCATCTTCTGTGTTTCGGCTTCTTATCATGTATTTTGTTTTCTTTACGTTCGCCTGTAGACATATGATATGTAAATTGAAACATGTCACAATTTGGAAAATCTCTTTGCTTAATCCTATTTGAGTCTTCACAATCTTCAATCAAACATTCTTCCTGATGGCTTCTGCTTTTGAAGGGGATCGTTATTTTCAAGTTCTTTCTGTTTCATTAAAAGAAATCTACAAAGTCTACGGGTTTTTTATTCTCTTTTTGGTGTCCTGATGGGGAAACACTTCAAAGATCTCACACGTTACGCTGTAGAAACTTTAGATTTAATAAAATCAAGTGAGCAAACGTAGGGAAGCAAATCATAAAAGCAAAGCAAAGATGAATGAGGATTAAAAAAAAAAAAGCTAACTCGTGCGCCATCTTGCAGAAAGAAAACTTCAAAAGTCACTGTTTTAGCATGTTTGAACTTTTTCTATGAAATCAACTTTAGCACTCAATTCCTCTCACATGTTATTTAACGGAGTTGGTTCAAATTATCTTGGCTTTTCTGTGTCGCCATTAGTTTTCTTTTTTATAGTGGTAGGTTTTTCAAAATAAAGTTAATCTTCTCAATTTCTTTCGTAAGTTTTATCTAAAGCAGACTATCGAGTTTCGTTATTAATTAAAGTTATTTTAAACATTTCCAGTAATGCTGTTATTTCAATTGTTCTCTCGTGTATTTTATCCTTACGTAAGCATATCCTATACTTATTTTAGCTATTGTCTTACAAGCCTTGTGGTCGATTGGGTTAACATCGCGGTTCTGACTTCGTGAAATACGAAATTACTTTTCGACATTGCTGAACTGTGACTTCACAAGATTGCTTCATTCTTCCTTTCCGAAGATCCGAAATTCAGACATTGCAACATTCCGATGTTCTGAGGTTCGTAAATCACAGAACTTGGCATTCTGATAAGCGAATGTTCAAGAATTTTCAACATTTCTAATCCTGATTGAGATTTTCTATGGTTTTCCTCAGTCTGCCAAAGGGAAAGTGTCCCTTAACTAACATGTTGGTCAGCAGCATCTTCTACATGTTTTATTTATGAAAAATGCTCGTCGGGTAACTTCATCCCTCAGACGTAAGGGTCTTAGGCCAAAGTTGCCTGCTTGGGCCAAATAATCGCAAGGATTCGGGTTCAATTCATGGCATCCTGATTGAAGTTTTCGCCTGGTTTTCCTCAGTCACACCAGGTAAATGGTATTCTGAATAAGGTCAGGGATAAATCCTTCCAAAATCCTTTTAGCTTCTTATCGTTGTTAAATTATTATCTATAGATCCGAAATTTGGTATCATTGAACGATATACAAATCTACATGGTTGCATTGATTTCAACCAAATCTTGTTCTTGTTCCACACATGGTCTTGAACCATACATGTTCTTTGGGTCCATGAGCAACTTATAGAAGTATTTTAAGTCACCGGAAGTGACCGAATGGCCAATTATTTTTTTTTAAAAAATAGTAATGTTGATAACAATGAAATAAATATTTTTTTTAGTGTTTAATTTAAAATATTAATGAAAGGAATAAACAAATATTTTAGATTTTTTTTCAAATTTGGATTGCTGCAAACAAAGAATAATAGCTACTACTACTACTACTACTACTACTACTACTACTACTACTACTACTACTACTACTACTACTACTACTACTATAATAATAATAATAATAATAATAATAATAATAATAATAATAATAATAATAATAATACAATAAAATAAAAATAGTTGTTGTACGACTGTTAGTGTTGCCAACGTATTTCACTCAGTCCGCACCAATGGGCGGGTAAATCAGATATTTCAGTATAAAATGACAGAAATTAGATTGCATCTGGAGACTGTTAAATTTTTATTTTGTTTGTTTTAGAAATAAATCTTCCATTTCATCATTACGAAGACTTTCAAAATTCTTTGATCACTGTTTAATATAACCAAAATTTCTGGTCCACAAATTACAATATTCAATGAAAAACATTTACTCAAATTTTCTTTCACTTCTTTGGAAATTTGCACTAATAAAAAAAATAATTTATGATTAACTGAATTGTTATTATCGTCCTAATCGAGTTGGTAAGCTTCTATGGACCGGGCCTCCAACTTTTGGGAAAGTTGATTCCAAACTATTGGGCGGGAATTGAACCTACGACAAGATGCACAGAAACGGGCGCGCTGGCTGACCTCTCGGCAATCCCGAGGTAGAAAAGTAGCCCATGAATAAACTTTTTAAGGTTGATGTAAAGCAACGATCTCCAATAAAAGATGGCAGCATTATCTCCGCATATGTCTAATGTATTTTTATCGTTGCACGACATTTCAGTGCTGCTCCTACAAATTCTTTCTATTATGTTTATATGGCATATTTTTTATTCAAGAGTTCGATCAATGTCGATTTTTTATTTTCGTTTCATTGTTACATGTTTCGATATTCACAACAACAATCAAGCAATTTCAACAATCAAGAAAGACGAAAATAAATCACTGATCGAACTCTTGAATTGGTTACGAACTTTCTTCCCTGACAAAATTCTCTATTCTTGAATTTGTAGGAGCAGCTTTAAAAGTTTGTGCAACGATAAAAATACAGTACACGTATACGGAGGTAGTGCTGCCATCTTTTGTTGGAAATCGTTGCTTTACGTTAACCTTAAGTCAGATAATTTGTAGAATATAGAGCCGACGGAAGTAGTCGCGCGCTCTGAGGCGTTAGGCCAGCGTCTTAACGTGGCGGGTTCGAATACCGCCTGGAACATGGAGGTTTGTGGATTTCAACAAGCATGGCAGTACGTAATTTTATCGTGATGGCCCCTAAGTCAGAACTCACTAAAATGGTCCATAGAAAATAGTTTTGTACAATATGACAGACAATACTGATTTTTATATTCGAAATTCATTTGAAATAAAGATTCTATGTGTTATTATTGACACGTTGAGAGCTGAAACGGATCACCAGGTCGATGTGTCCATATGTGCAACTACAAAAATATTTTCATCGGCATTTTTTTTTCTAATCCGGGTGTCCATCCGTCTTCTAAAAGTCTGTCGTTGCTATTTTCAACTTCATTTCTTTTCCCACACCTCACATCCTAATATGTAATACTTGTCGCTGGCTTCTTGTTCTTTATCTGTTCCAATTTTCATGTTTACTGTACATTAAGTTGTTCCAATCTCACCATATCTTACAGTTAGTCTTAATCCACTCCTGAATCACTGCTTTTGTCATGTAAAGAAAAGAAATTTTTTAAAGCAAAGTAGCACGAAATTTCAAATCTGAAAGAACTTGAATCCTTCCATAAAGTATTAATTACGATTTACCTTCTTTCATTTTCTACAGTAGGTCAAAGCCTTATATTAGTATGTGCAGGAAATTACATAATTTAATTACAGCGCTTTTATTTCATTTCAACCAAGTTTCTGAGAGGCGTCGGGGAGAAACGGTTCTTTCGTTTTTCTTCTCTCTCTCTCTCCCGCGTGGAACAACATGAAGCAATTAACTGCACGCTTTACAATACAGTATAGTACGTGGTAGCATGTATGCTGCTGCTTTTCTTATCGATTATAATCTTCACCTTTCCTGCCCTCCCCTTGTCCCTCTCTGAATTGCTTCTACTTCACCTTCTCTCCTCACACACTCTCTACAAAACAATACCACACTCTCGCTCTCAAGCATAACGTGAGCACTTTTTCTAATTACGAACAGTCGGTTAAACAATTCCTTATTTTTAAAAAAGTTTTCTGATTGAAAAGCAGTGTAGCTCAAACTTTTAGAACCTCCAAATGGACAATCATCATTCATTTTTTTAAATTTATGTATGATTTATGCTTCAGGACGGGATCGGGTAGGGACAGTGTCGCCGCATACTTCCGCTTATTCGGACTTTCATCAAACATCAGTAACAATCGCATCGTATGAAAAATACAGGAGATACAAGCTTATATATTATGGTGACCCATTAGTTTGACTCATGGTACGCTATGTGTTAAGTTGATTAGGGCTCCAAGCTTCGCCCAGCACTGTATATTACTATGATTATAGACTTCGCGGTTCTTTCTGCACAGGGCCTCGCAGTTGCTAACGGCGGTTCTGGGTACAAGAAAGAATGCAAGAAGGAGTCACCAGAGCTTAAGTTAAAGATACCATTTCAACATTTGTCTGGTGTAACTGAGGAAAACCCCCTGGGAAACCTCAGTCAGGATGGCGGGCCGCTGGTATTGAACCCAGGAGCTTCCGAAAGAGAAGCCAACCGTGGCTCAGTGAGATTGCGTTCATGCTGATCATTAATGTATCCTTGTATACTCTCGAACATTATATAATAAACTTATAATATTCATATTATGAAGATTGATATAATTGTTATTAATGTCCTAAACGGGGTGATGAGCTTTGTTGGATAAAACCTACAGCTTTTATAAAGTAAGTTTAGAACCACTTCATTCACTGGACCCCAATAGATTCTGAACGAACGACCACGCGAGCACAAAGTGAGCGTGTTATGCTACGAAGGGAAAATTGCAGTTTATTAAAAGATCTACGAAAAAAAAAGAACTTTTCTTTCTATGTAATCGGATACAGCTTGAGTACAATACATTCTCTCTGATATAATTGAAGGACAATCGACTACAAAAGTTCTTTGCCTTTCATAAAATTGAATTTACCAATTTTCTATGGAATAAAATGGACCGATTTGTGAGAAAAAATATTTTCAGTGAATTAAAAAAAAAGTAAAACGAAAAGGAAAAACAAGAAATTGTACTTACATCCTTCAATCCATTCCAAAGGTATTCGCAAAACAGAAACTCAATCATGAATAAAGCTAGTAATATCGCAAAGAAATAACTTTTATGAAAAGTACTGATCTTTCGTTTTTTTTAAATTACCGATTCCCATAGGGGTTTGAAAATGTTTTTCAGGACACGTTTATTTTTTATATTTCTTCCAATTCAGGCCAATTAATGGACAAATGTTTATAGGGTTTGTGTTTCACTCATCGTATTAATCATCTCCCATGCTTGACGATAAAGGACGGGGGGGGGGGGGGTATTCCTGGCGCGAATGAAGTAACGAGGGGAATAGATTTATAACAACGTTGCCGCTTGGGTTATTGAAGCTGTACAATATGAAGACAGCTAACAATAGCCGAAGCTACTTAAGATTCACTGCTTAAACGATATTTAGTTTGGAAAGTGTCCAGGAACAATGCAAATTTCTGCCTGAAGGACACACACACACACACACACTGAGAGAGAGGGGGGGGGGGAAAGAGAGGGCACCTTGTCCCCTGGGTGTTTCGGTTAGCCAAACTTCATTAGCGAAGTAATGGATTTTATGGCTAAGATTGAAGTACATTCAGATAGGAAAGAAGAAGCGAGTTAGGAGAGGTACCCTTATTGTTTGTACAGTGACGAGCTCTTCGAAGCTGGACGCCTGATAAGCAGACGAGGTAGAAGAAGAAGACATTTTGGCATTCACCTGCTTAAATATTCTTCGCGAGAAGCCATCAAATATTGCTGCTTCAGCAAATACCTTAATTGGATTTACCTGAAGTGAGACCCTACCAAGAAACAAGCTTTGGGATCCAAAGTTCTTCCTGCGTCATATCCTCGAGTTTTTATGCAAAAAGAACATCCTGTTAACCTTTCAACAGTTTTCCTAACCACAGACACACAAAAAAGCTGTTGCCCTTAAATAACTCAATTTACTGAAAATATATATTTGTGCCAATTTTGAACAAGAATATAGTACAAAGTTAATTCTCTCCTTTTTTTTTTATCTTGGATTCCTATATGTAATCCGAAAAATACTGTGAGAATAACTCGTTGCCCTGGGCAAGACTCGAACTGGATCTCCCAGTTGCCGGCTACGTATTCTGGATCGTTCCTCCCCCACCCTAAATTTGACATAAATTTATTAATTCGTAGCTAGTTAACACATTTCAACTTGTTTCACGAAAAAGACTGTTCATTTAAAAATAATCATATTGAAATGTTGAATTTAATTTTAATTAAGGTCTTTAGGCAAATTTGGCTCAGGCCGAATAAATGATAATGGGAATTGGTGGAATGAAGAAAGTTGGAGAAAACGGGAGGACTCCAAGAAAACCCACGCACACGGTGTTTGTCCACCACAAAGCCTACATGCCACAAGCCGGGACCGAACCGAGGACCCCACGCACCAGAGGAGAGCGCTCTTCCACTAAACCATGGTGGCCCAAGTTGAAATAGTGATTCGAGATGATAGACTCTATAAAAAAAAAATAGTGTACTTACTGTAGAAGCAAAAATTAGTTTTGTGATAGTGTTTGGAAATTTGTATTTTTATCCGAAAGTTTAACAGTAGAATATTCAAGAGGTTTTTAATATTACTGCAATGCGTACAAGGAAGGATTCAAACTGCATTTGTAACTGCAGACAGTGTATCAGGATTTTTGACACTGGTTGTTTGTAAGACTTCACAGCCAAACCTAGAAGAGAAAACTGTTTAACATTCTATTTTAAAGTGGAACAAGAAATGAAAGGCATTGCAGAAGTTGGTTGGATCCTCTGTCTCTCTGTCTCTCTCTCTCTCTCTCTCTCTCTCTCTCTCTCTCTGTCCCTCTTCTTATTTCAATTTGACATTTTCAATCTCTGACGTCATATAAATTACACAGCAGGCGTTAACCAAATGCCAAAAAGACCATAAATAAAAAAGAGAATTGAAAATTCAGTTACACAAATAAATCAACAGTGAAAGCAAAGACAATTACATTCGAATTACTGTCCGGCTCTACATGTAAATTAGATTGAGAACGAGACTGAGAGCGAAATGCAAGGAGATAGCATTGACGAATTCGAGGAACGAAATTCAACCGGAAACATGAAACAATTTCCTTTTACTTTTTTTTTTTTTTTAATCCGAAGGCTTAGCCTTGAAACCAAATCTGTTGATTTATGAAAGGATTTCTTGTTGGTTTGTCCCTGTCCAGCTGAGTTGTTGATGCCTTTGGTTTTCATTCATGTGATCCTTCCATCAATCTCTGGTGGAGGTTTCCAACGTTCGGTATCGACCCAGTATCCTGAAGCCAATTTTCAACATACTTCAAATAAGAAGTAAAGGACTGAAGTCTGTGCAGCAGAGTTGAAATCAGGTTACTTTTGGTAACTTGATACTGATTTTTTTAAATATGGGCCAGTCTAGTAACTTTGGACTTCGGCCCGTCACGATTCGCCTTTAGCTGTTAAAATCCACACCCATGCCCCTGCCGGGACTCGAACCCGGGACCTTTGAGCCGATGGCCACCCGGCTGACTGTTACTTTTGGTGACCTGATCCTAAACTTGACCCGATAGACCCGATCTTGGCGCGACTGACTTGGTAACCCAGCCTTGACGCAAATGACCAGACTAACTTTGCGATCGGGCAATTCGATACTTGAATCATAACCCAATCAACCCAACTGACCCAATCTTGACCCAACAATCCTGTCTTGACTCGATTTGACCTTATCTTGTTCCTGTGGCTTGAATCAATCAATACTTTCATTTGTGAGATTCATAAATTCTTTCAGAATAGCCATTCCGAGGAGAGAGAATTTCCAGGGTCTTTCCAGGGATGACTTTTGACATGTTTTTACTATTGTTACTATTGTTAGGGATTTTCCGGCATCGTATACTTGGTACCCTGGAGGGTAAAGCCCCGTTCCTGGTTACCCCTGAAAGAAGAAATATTCAGACATCAAAAGTCATGACAAAATAATTAAAAATCCTCCGGGTCAGCGGGTCAAAATTGGGTCATAAGGTCTATGCCAAGGATAGACCCGGTTCAAATCTTGACCCGATTGTCCTTGTGATCCGTTTCAGCTCTGCTCTGTATTAAGATAAAAGCGGCGCATTCGTTAGCGCTGAATACATGACATTGTCAGTAAATGAAATATGTCTGGAAGACTTCCTAAGAGCTGTGGAATCAAAGTGTTTAACTTTAATTCATCAGTGTTTTCCACTCTTTCGGTTGGCCTGCAGAAATTTGACTTTATTTTAATTTTAGTTCTTCCGTCGGTCTCTCCGCTTATAACCGCATGTTAGTACCTCGACCGAAGCAAGAGAAAAATTAAATTCACATTTGGGTTCAGATACCTTACTTTATTCAGTCGAATTAACCGGGTGAATGGGGCTACACACGTCAAGTTTTGGACAGGGTCACCGGATCTATGCTGGAGACAAGACCTGGCCCCGTGATCCGTTTTCGCCCTGATGACCGGGAGAGCAAACCAGAATTTTTAATTCTTTCCTTACCATTCACAATAAATAATTTATATATGTGTTTTATCACTGTTAATATTGTTTGTAAAATAAATTATATTTAGGAATATAATACATAGATCACAACACGTAATTTAAGACATGTGATCTCACTTCTCAAGCAACCTTACAAATAATAATATTGATTGATTCAAGCTATGGGAACAAGACCAGTTATAGTCGGGTTAAAGTCTGGTCATTGGATCACTCGGTTCAATGGGTCAAGACTTAATCATCAGGTCGCTGGGGTCACATAGGTAGTATGGTTATTTGAGTCAAGACCTGGTCACTGAATCAGTCGTGTCATTCGGGTCAAGACTGGGTCAACAGGTTAACCAGGTCATTCATGCCGAATTTCCAACCGCTCTACCGAATCGCCAGGTCTCCAAAGGTGGCCTGATTTCAACTCTGGCGAGGAGTAAAAAGTTCAAAGTCAAAGAATATTGAAGAATAATATTTACTTTAAACTAAAGTGTAAACAAAAAGAGTGTAACAAATAGAGGATAAAATATTTGTTGTAAATTATTCATTGTAAAAGATTTGCTGAAAGTAGGAAGAAAAAAGCACAAATAAAAATGCTCATGAATTAAGGTCATAAGTAAGAATCTCCTCCCCAAAAAAGTAAAGAAAAATGAATTTAGTGCAGATACTTATATACAAAATGAGAAGTGTAGACAAGTTACGAAAAAGGGGGAAAACTTAAACAAAACAAGAAAATAATGAAAAAAGATTAAAAATAGAAAAGACAGAAGTGGGAAGAAAATGTATTCATAGTTGAAAAGAAGAAATTAGAATGAAAAAGGAAAGTATACATATAAAGAAAGAAGGGAAACGTCCAATAGATATACAAAACACAGTAAACAAAGAAGTAGTAATACAAAAAGAAGAATGAAAACAATAACAAAAAATATATTTAAAGTTGAAGCATTTAAAAAGAGACGAAAGTATGAGACAGAGAAAAGTAAACAAATCTTGGAAAACAAGAGCAAAATTAAAAGAAAAATGAAAAAAAAGATGAAAAATATTACAAAGTAACACGAAAGGAAACAAAAGAATTAAAAAGAACTAAAAACTGGAAATAAAACAAGGATGTTGTTGAGAAAGAAAATAACAACATTAGAACTCTTTAACTGAACTGAGCACGTGTTGAAGACGAAACACAAGTATTACTTAAGGATATGAAATTCACAAAATCAAGGGTTGACAAGCACAAGTGGATGTCTTTGTTGTTTTCGAAAGGGAGTTAAGTTGATCATTGTGATGGATTTATAAGAATGTTAATGTTGAAAACCTAAACTTAGTTGCCTTTGAAGAACAGTATGTTCATTAGCCAAATGACTGTTCCCCACAAGAACTGGTTGTCTCATTTTAACAGTTTTGTATGTCAAAGCACACAAGAGTGGTTTTATTTCCCTTACACCAACGGGCAGACATATCACTATGACAAAAACAACAACTATTAAAAGCTGAAAGGTAGAACAGGTTTCGGATGAAATATATAAAGGTAGCCTCCTAAAGGCTACAAAATAGTCTTCGGGAAAAGATGCACGAAACAAGAAGTTAATTTGGAGCAATTCACGATCCACTGAAAGTGAAGTCGTTAAAACTATCTTTCTTTTAGATACGTTCCAAATGTGATATTTATATCATCTTCAAGAGAAAGCTGTGAGAAATGTCATTGTGTGTAAAAACATATACGGACACATCCTTACATACACCAAATAAGCAGATATACATTGTGACACTGACGTTACGAACATCAGAGACAGTTGCTTTGCAGGGAGAAACTATAAATAACATTTTTGTCTATTATGTCTCACCTTTCTTACGTGCTATGCACAAGAAAACTTCAGGAATAATGCATTTACAATGAACTGAGGGAAGAGAGAAGCGTAGCGCAATTGTCTCTTGGGAAATACCAACCTCCTGAGAATTTCTACAACAACCAGGAGATTGCGTTCTGATCGAATTTCGCTCCTCTGGGAATCAACTTAAGAATATCATTTTTCCATTACTTGAGACAAACAAGAAAAGCCTACAAGAAGCAAAACCAAAATAGATATAAAAATCTGATTATATTAACTGACTCTCTACACGAAGTGTGTCCGACATAATTAACAATTAAATATGAATGAAGTTGTTTTTCTGTTGCTTAAATAGTTGTATTTTGGAATGTTTTCTAACAAAAGTTTCATTACAGTAATTGTTTAACCGGAATACATTTTAGTACTTGCAAAAATTAACAAAAAGACCTTTAATATATTATTACGTAGAATTTAAGGGATACTAGATATGTAAAAATGTTGTGTAACAAGCAAAACCTCACATGTGCATTTTTTAATAAAATAGAGTTTTGCTCTTTTTAAAAACTTAATAAAAAGCTGCAATAAATCACACAAAGTAATTTTATCAAGGAAGTGGATATTACGGTGAGATAAGTACGTTTTTCAGATAATCACTTTGTATTATTCGATCGGCTATTTATTTAGGTCTTAAAACGAGCAAAACTTAAAAAAAAAAAAAAAATAGACATGTGAGGTTTCGCTTGCTACCTTCACATATTTAGATGTAGATTATGAGGAAATTTACCTGGAAATACCATTGTTTTTTCAATTGCGACAAAAGGCCATTACCCAATTTCATCTCGTTATAACGTGCAAAAAGCATTTCCTCTTCAACGCATCAAGTTACAAAACACATTGCTAGGCTTTGTTTCAAATTAGTGGTCTCTACAATTAACGCAACCTTAAGAGTTCAATGATAATTATAAACCTATCAAAAACTATAGGACACTAACAAAACGTTTATCAGAAATAACATTTTTACTGGACACCCTATACCTACTAATTGAAATGTGTCAACAGTATATTGAGTTTTTTTATATGTATTAAAATCTTTATAGTATAAATTTTAATACATATAAAAAAAACTCAATATGACCTACGCCGGATATTTCAAAGCCGATTTTCTCGGCAACGGCAAAGAAGTGCATCTTCGTGCTTTGCCAAATTAACACTCAGATCGTGAGCTTTTATTACAAGAATTATAAATCAAAAGTAAGTTTTGCAATTGACCGACTCTCCTTGTTAGAGAAAACAATAAGAAAACTACCGTTAATAGATACAAATTATGTTGAGAGGGTTTAATTTGATTTTTAAAGGTTTTATTCTCTTTCTTAGGATTTCAAATATGATTTATTAATAACCTTTGTGTAGTAAATAAAACCAAAACTTTCAGTGACAGATATCATGCATGCACATCTGCTACATTTGAACATCATATTCATTAAAATCATGTTGTTGCGATGGAAAGTAATGGGAAACCACCAAAACTGTCTATACATGTTAAAACTATCTATTGATTCACTCTTAACTGTGTAAAAAAAAAAACTGTACAAAAATATAAATTGAAAAAGTAACTTCATTGGAGGTGTGCCGAGTATGTAAAAGAAAAACGCGGAAATTCATGTTTCCCGTTCACTATGGCAAATGCACTTCTGCCACACTTTCTGTCTGTCCTGTTTTACTTTAAATTAGACGATTGTATTAATTGATGATGACAATGACGAGTATTCTGCCCGAATGCAGGTCCTAACCCGAAGGTTTCTGAGCAAGGTGAAAGTTTGATGGTTTTCTATTGCCTTTCATCGGATAAAGACGGTGTCCCAAGCACGTGACCTACAGTTTAACGTGGGCTATATTTGTTAGATATGCTTATTTTTTTATTTTTTTTGCAAAAATGCGAGTTTACTTACATCGAAAACTGCCTCTACTTAGTTTTATTTTTTTGGTTTAACTGTTGAATTCTTAGCATTAGGTATATTCAAATTTTTTTCAGAAACTCTATTTCCAGACAGTGATAAGACTTTGGATATTCCGAAATGTTTCAGTGCTTGTGGAAAATTAAGTTCTAAAGGATAAATTAATTCATCCTCTAATGTCTCCCCTTCCCCATTTTACCTTGGTACAAAGAGCACACTATCTTCGTAGAAATAAATTTGTTCTGGGTTCTTTTTTTGACATAAGTGGAATGTACTCTACACGTGTATTATGAAAAAGAGTCATTAGAAAGGAAATGGGCAAGAGTCCAAATGCTTTATGCAGTTCCTAATACATTAAAAGAAATTTATTATGCCATACATTTCGCCAGTAATTTAACACAGTCTGGCACGAAAGAGAAAAGATTACAAGATTTTTAATATATTTTATAATAAAAAATCTATACGGCCTCCATCAATACTCCTAGAACATCTTATGTGAAATCGTAATTTAAATGTTTCGAACACCATCCATTCTGTGTATTGTTTTTTTTTTCTGACAAGAAGAACATGGAGAAATGGTGATAGAAATATTAACATTTTAAAGTTAACTTCTAATTTTAGGCCAGCAGAGAGCTGTGTTCTAACTCCGTCACAAAGCTGACGGATCAGAGCTGAAACTTGGTTATTTTGGTGACCCGGACCTAGATGACCCGCTGACCTGATCTGAAACTTGACCTGAATAACCCGATTAATCCAGTTTTGGCTCGAATGAAGCGACTGACTCGGTAACCCGTTCTTGTCCCAAATGACCAGATTAACTTTCTGATTCGGCAACCGATGATTGAATCTTGACCCAATTGACCAAGTAAACCAATTTTTACCCAGAAATTCTGCCTTGACTCGATTTGACCTGGTCTTGTTGCTGTGACTTAATATTTTTATTTGAGATTCACAAATTCTTTCAGAGGGGAAAGTTACTTGAACACCTCCACCTCCAGACGTATTTTTGTTCTTTCCGGAGATATAAGACATTTTCATATGTTTTTTACTATTGTTAGGAACTTTTTTGCATCGTATTTTTGGTGCTCTGGAGGTAACACACCCGCTCCCCGTCGCCCCTGAAAGAAACATTGTGTTTTCCAGATCATCGTGTCACTAGGTCAAGCCAAATCCTAAGCACAGACCCTGTGACCCGGTGACCCATTTCAGCTTTGTAATGAATAAAATTTCCTGACCACTACTCATCCTGGAATAAAGAAAGGAAAGCTAGCGTCTATGGCTTTTGTTTAGATATCACACCGGCATTCGCCTGCGGAAAACGGAAGTTAGTATGGACCGCATCAGGGCTCGAACACTGTGGTTGTAGCTACTAATCCACGAAGGCTGCGTTCTAAACGTTGAAACCAAAACTTACATAACATGTTCTACGTAATGAAAATATTATATTATCTTGAGGAAAATCTTGACAAATAAATGCTCTCAAAGGAAGTTTGCAATATATATGCACTGTAGACATACAATGAGAGCGGGTATACAAGAAAGAATCTTAGCATATCCCATGGATGAAAATATTAACATTTTACAGTGACAATGAAGTGTTCACACTGAAGACATATACATTTCATTGTTTTTATTACTCTATTGTGTATACATTTATAGTGCCAAACAATGTAATCATTTTATTACTGTTGTTATTTTTAGCAAGACATAAATCTGACATAAGATATTTAGCAGTATCTGTTGTAAGGAATCAGAAACAAGATAAAAAAAAAAAAAGTAAAAGTTACAGACATTTTATTTGCGAGCTGATTTGGTTCTCCGTGGTTACATCATTTAACCCGTTGCAGTAGTAGAAGTGTTTCACATTACAAGAAAAAAAATATATGAAAGAATAAAGATAGAAGGTCTCCTCTAAGACTAATAACGGAAAGTGTTTGAGTTCTTTTTTGAGCGCTATTAAAATAATTTATTTATGAATTTTGGGAGTGCTCGAAACACGTGGTCCTTTGACTGTCAGATAAAAGGGAAAAGAGCGGAGAAGAATTATGTAAAGTACTGTTGTATCTTCTTTTTTAAAATAGGATTTTTTTTTAAGTTCGTAAACTTATAACCAACTGAAAGAAGAATTGAGTGTGACGTCTCAAAGCGCTGGTTCTTCATTCCTTTCTTCTCAATTATGCAAACAGTAAAAGGATAAGATTGTGGCGGTGGTATCTGAAACAAAACAGGATCTTTTTCTAAATCTGGATTCACTACCACCTGGCAACTTTTATTTTCTTCATCTGGGGATTTCCTTTAAAGCGCTGACTATAAACGTGAGATGAATGGAACTGAAATTGCAGACAAACTAGGAATTTTTAGAACAGGATAAGTTTGATTTTTCACTTAATTTTCGCTTATGTAGCTACAAGCTTAACGCAAGTTTGGATGTAGACAGTTGTGAGAGACTGGGTCTGTGAGACCAAGGTTGTTTACTGGGCTAGAAATTGGAATGCTCCTTTTATTCAGTAATATTGGGGATAGAGCTAAAACGGGTGAAAAGGTCATTCGGGTCTATCCTTGAGACCCAGCCTGACCCGGTATCCTGATTTCGACCCGCAGGATAAAGGAGAGGTTTTAATGCTTTTCGGCGTCTGAAAAATGTTTCTTTGAGATATGATCGGGAACGGTATTTTGCCCCCCAGAGCACAAGAAAACAATGCCGAAATGTTCCTAACAATAGCAAAAATATACGGAAAAAATCTTATATCCCCGAAAAGAACAAAAATATCCCCGGAAGAGTGCAAATAACTCTTCCCTCAGAAAGGCTATTCTGAAAGAATGTGTGAATCTCAACAAATTAAAATATTGAATAGTTCAAGTCACAGGAACAGGACAAGGCCAAAATGAGTCAAGACAGGACCGTCGGGGCAAGATTGGATCACTCAGTCAATTGGGTTAAGATGTAATTATCGGTTCGCCGAATAACAAATTTAATCTGGTCATTTGGGTCAAAACTGGGTCCCGGGTCAAGTTTGGGATTGGGATACTGACTAAGTCACGTCATTTTGAGTCAGTATGGTCATTTTGGGTCATTGGATGGAGATCAATTTTGTCAAATTGTAAATGGGTGGTGTGACACATCAAACAACAGGCGAATAGCATTCCAAGTGTTAGATCTGACCTGCCTATTATGGTTTCCGCGTTTTCTTCACTGAAAGTTTGTAATAGAATACATTCCTTAATTGAGCAACGTTCTATCCATGCTCCTCCCCTCCACATTTGTGTACTATGATGCTTCATTTCCTGGTCAGTTATGAACTATCAGGTTGTACTAGCATATTTGAATCGCCCTGTACAGTACCCCTAATTCACCCTATATCAATTAGAATTGTTTTGAAAACTAGCGTAGGTAAGGCATATGTTCAAAATGAAGATCTTAGCAAGGTTAAGGTCTCGATCATCTACTTTCTACACTTAGGTGCATTAAAGTAAGTTTATGTGAATTTCTTAGATAAATGTTTGCCTAATACTGGTTCTTTACTTTCGAATGGAAAGCGAAACCTAATGATCTTTTTTAGTAACGAACAGTTTGGAGATTCCAACAACATATCTGGCATTAAATAGGACTTAAAGAAGCCATTTTGATAAGATTAAACGACGATATTTTATCTAATGTAAGACATAAACCATTACTTGAAACACACAGGAATGTTATTTTAATAAAGCAATATCCTCAAGTAACAAATATATTTATTGTGCAACACAGAGATCTCCAGCCTTTTTTATCAGTATACCAAATTGGCTAGTCTGTATAAAGCTGAAACCTGGTCAATTTTGCTGACTGGGTCTGACCCGAACATAGGGGATCCGGAGACCCGGTCCGAAACTTGACCAGAATGACCCGGTGACCTGATTGACCCAGTCTGGAAACTATATTGTACCGGACAGTTTCGGCGTCGCATTTTTTATTCTGTAGGTCCCGGTCATCTCTGAAAGAAACATTATTCAAACGCAAGGAAGAAATTAAAAACTTTGCTTTACTCTTCGGATCATCGGGTCCAAACTGGGTCTCAAGCACAGATCCGGTCCAAAACTTGACCGGAATAGCTCGATTGACCCGGTGACCGGTTCCAGCTCTGGTGTGTATAAAATGAAAGGACCAACTTACCTTTTGTGTTTTAAATTATGTTATTTTAGACCCAATATACAATATAGTCACTAATTTTTTATTTTTTTCGGGGCCAATCAATATCACCACGCGGATCGCATCCGCCTCGCGGGCTATATAGGTTGAGGAACCTTAGAGTAACATAATGTTGCTTAGCAGCAGAAACTCTAGAACATTTCACGAAGAAATATTTTCTTGTAGTTATCAATTATCATCTGGAAAATACTTTTCCATTAATAAATTTGAAAGACAACTGTTATGCGGAACTGCTATTCAATTGTTTCTGGAAAGAGATGAAGTATTGTTATACTTATTTACCACAGGGTAACAATGAAAAAGCAGAAAAGAAAAATACAATAATGCTACTCTACGTGAAACAGAACCTTCGTTCCAACGCCAACTTTTTCTGTTTTCTTTGTAATTCCAAGAACAAAACGAATGAATACATTGGAAGTGTACACACAGAAAACATATTTCTACTAGAAAAAAGAAAGGAGCGAGAATAAACACACACCGCCAATACCCATCGCTTCCACTGGCTTTCAGAATGATTGTTGTCATAGGTTTATCCTTCTTTGCCGCAACCTAAATTGCTTTGTTGCTTTCCACGAAAGCCTACGCCACAGGGGTCTGTGTCTTCCAACACTTTGTTCAATGGATTCTTTTCTGTCTCTCTCTGTGAACTTTTCCCCCACTTTTTTTCATTTTGTCGATATGTTTGGCCGTTTGGCTTTCTCTGTTCTTTTGCGTTACTTTCACTTATCGACAGCTTAGTACATGCGCGTTTGTGTGTGTGAATTCGTGTTTGTTTTCTTTCAGGGAGAAGCTATCGCTGTGGATTACTTCAACATTTTTCATTTCATCATTAAAGTACAGCTCTCTTCATGTACGAGGGTTGGAAATAAAGTACTGGTAACACTGTCGCAATATCTCATATAAACAGTAGAGAGTGTTGCTCTTAACACGTCTAGTGGAAAGGCCGAGCTATTCAACGCAGTCAGTGTCGCTAATGCAGTCCTTGAAGATAGACAAAGACGCAGTTGTGAATTAGTGTTGTGAAATTGGATCGCCCTAAAGCTGTGTTTTCAAAGTTGGAACTGCATGCATGATTAAGATCGAGGTGGCCCGTGACAGAAACGAGAGGGAATGTCATCCGGGTCTCCAAGAAGCCAGAGACAATAAAGACTTGACATATCTTACGGTGGTTCGTTGGTTAGCAGCATCCCGACAAGGACGTGATAACGTGGAGGATTCCGTAATTATAATGTCCGTTGTCATACTACTACTTTTGTGAAAGACTTACTCCAACAGTGAGAATTGGAGGTACTTGAACATCCTCGATACTACCCAGAGATGAGCCTCTGTGCCTTTCATCTCTTTCCCCATCTGATGCAACCACTAGGTGGACAGCGCTTTCCCACCAGAGACGCCATCATACAAGCAATAGGGCGCTCTTTTATGAACATCAATAGAAACGCCACTGCTGCTGATATCCAGCGTCTTCCAGCAGTGTGGAAGCGGGTCATAAATATGGCTGGGGATTAACTTGTAAAAGTCCGCAGGTTGAGCAATAAATACTTTGTGATCTATAGTTTGTTGCCATCACTTCCATTTCATCCCTCGTAGTATACCATGTTTCTCTTATAAGTCTTATTCCAAGATGTTCTTTACCATTGCTAGTGTATTCTTTACGCACTCTGAATAACGAAATGATCTATGAGACAAAAGGAGAAAAAGTTTTAAGGTTAGTGTAAAGCAACGACCTCAAACGCTAGATGGCACCAGTCGCTCGAAATTACAATGTTGCTCCCACAAATTCAAACGTAGTGTTCAAACTTTCATAAAAGAAAGTAATAACAGTTTCAAGAGTTCATTGTTCCGAGCGCAGTTGCATTAAATGGCCTTCCTAAATGGGGTTAGTTTCTGTCCATTTCGGACGGCGAGTCGTTTGTACGTTGGTTCTTTTTTCTCTTATCTTAGAATAATTGTGAATGAACTTAATAGGCAGAAACACTACCACTTTGGCATAAGCGCAAAGAGAGTAGTAAATTTCTTCTACTTCCAAATCATCTTTTCCATTTCTGCTCATTAATTGATTAAGCACTGGTGAAATATGCTAAGAAAATTACTTAGAGAATAAAGTAGAAGAAGATCATAATAAAATAGAGTAAAAGAGTATGGACGGAGATAAAGACAGGATAGACGAGGAAATAGTAGGAAAAATCCATTAATAAATAAAAAGAGAATATAAATGAAGATCACAAAATAGAAAAGGAGGAAACAATAAGAGATCATGAGCAAATAGTAAATGAAAATACAAGGAGATAATGAAGCGCCTTTTGCTATAAGAAGATTATAAAACAGAACAAACGCAGACATTGAATAGAATATGTTAAAAGTAGACGCGGGAAATAACAACGAAATATAGGAAGGAAGTTATGAAAGAGAGAATGTGGAGGAAATAAAAGGATACATTAGAAAATAGTAAAAAAGACCGTGAGGAGATAATAAAGCAGTATAAAACAAAATTATAAATAGCATAAGGTGAGATAATAAATAAAATCATGAGGAGATAATAAAAGAGAAAAGAAGGAGATAATAAACAAATATAGGAGAAAACGCTAAAATGAACTGAAAGATAAAATAGAATACTACAAACGAAGATTGTGAAAGAGAATAGGAAAATATAATATAATAGAACATGAGCTAATTATCAATGAGCATACAAGGAGAAGATAAGGAAAGATGAGTAGATAGTAAAACCGGATAGAAGTAGATAAAAGAAGCGTGTATTTGTGATTACAAAAGCGGGTACGATAAGAAATAAAGTTAAAGAATGTAAAGGGATAGAGTAAAGGAAGTTGTAAGGAGATAATGAAAGAGTGGGGTAAAAGTTAATAAGAGGGTATAGAAGGAAATAGTAAATGTGAACATGAAGAGAAAATAAAACAGTTTAGAAGATGATGATAACAGAAATCACAAGATAATGAAGAGGTAAATAAGAAGATAATAAATGAATATACAAGGAGAAAATAGGAGGGAATATGACGAGATAACAAATAAGGATAGAAGTAGGTAACATTAGAGTATAGGAGATCATAAAAAGCGAATACGAGGTGCTAATGAAAAAGTTTAGAGAGATATGACAAAAAAGGATACGAGGAGATAATTAAAGCATATAAAAAGAAATAATAAGAGGGAGTGTAAGGAGAAAATAAAACAAAGTAGGAAAAATAAGACAATATATTGATTAGATAAATACTTCAGATCAGAAAAGATTATAAATGGTATTCCGGGGAAAGTAGGCGTGAATATAAGAATGAAAAGGATGGAACGCCTTTCACAAGCTGTTAGATTACAGAAAGGAGGAAGGAAATATTTAAAGCACAACAAAAACCAGAATTAAGTTGCATGACATATAAAAAAAGTCGAGCAATTTAAGAACAATTGCTTAACTGCGATATGCGAAATGGTTAGAAGGAAAATTCCTTCTCTCTGTATCTTTCATGCTTTCAAACACAACCACACATAAATACATCCATACATACTTACGGAAAATATATACGAAGCCAACACGACAAATGGCCAATCTCCATTCCACTAAAAAGCTCGATGGAATAATTGCCCCATTACCTTGTTCCGAAACAAATGCCTCTGATTATGACATCGTCAAAGTACTATTTTATGTTTGTCACGGAATGTACATTGCACACACATACACATAAATATAGGTATATATGTGTGTGTTTATGTGTGCTAATATACGCCAAGAACCTCTTTCGATCTTCTCATTTTTCCTCTTATTTACTTTTTTAAAAGAAAAGATGCCATTGTTTGAATGCTGCTTATTACTGATGCATGGCTTCTGACTACTTGTGCACGCAATAAAACAACAACAAAAAAAAACACAAAAAAAAACACTATAGACCAATATAAACAAAAGAAACTTGGAATTAATAGACTAAGTAAAACATGCCCAAAATTCATTGATGTTTTAATTATATGCATTCAGAGAAAGTCTTTCTTTCTGGTAAATATTTTTGGTGCCTAACAGCATCGAAAGATTCCGGGAATTCGAAAGAATTAAAGAACTTTGTGCAATAGGACAGTAACTCCAATTTCATTAATGTTTAGATGACAAGTTGCTGAACTCATATGGCAATTTTGACCTTACTCAAACCAAGCTTACTTGGACAAGTGGGTCAACTTGATGCAAGCTTAGTAAATCTAACCGGAAAGATTGAATCAAACAGTCTAATTTACAAGAATCAAAGTTGAAATAGCATTAACAAGACAAGAAAGAAAAACATAATGCATGTTTTGTTTTAAAAAAGAACAAATGTTGCTCAGGGTGGGAATCGATCCGAGGATTACTAGCACACCAATCCGACGATGTAGTCACTAGACAACGGAATCAGCGTTATTTATACTTGGTTCATCAGATCGCAAGAGTCGCTTGTAGGAAAAGGGTGAAAGTTAGCTCAGATTACCCTACAGTGAAACAGTTCTGGTACGTATTAGATCTTCATCGCACTGACAAGGGAACTGTCTCCGGTGGGACACGAAAATTAGCATGGAACTCCCACAGTACATTGATAATTGTGTTCAAATGGACATTTCTGTAGTAAAACGTTTCGGAGTTTCGCGGAACACGAGTTGTAACACTTCAAAGTTTTCGAAATTTTGTTCTTAACGCCTGAAGGGAAGGCAGCACTTCATACATATGCGTTGAAGTTATGCATTTCATATTCAATTTTATATAAAAGATTGCACTGAAGATAATTTAAAGGTTAGATTAAAGTTATTGATGAAGTTGACGTGTTAATTAATTCCTTGCCAAATGGAAATATTATATAAATACAGGGTGACCCAAAGGAAACTTCTCATCAACACTTGGCGAGAAATTGCATTTGCAACTCTCAAATATTATAAAGTAAAACTTGGTAGGTAAGTAACATTTTACACTATTTAACGTTATAAGCGCTCCAGCTGCCATCATTAGTATAAAAGAACTCCTGGAAATACCAATATGATAAATTTAAATGTTCAACATAATGTTTTGTGATTCAATAGTACCCACCCCCTGTGATGATGCAGCGAATTTCAGATCAGCATTGGGTGTTGGGAAGGAGAAGCACGTGGGTTCG
>JAGDQP010021899.1:0-31154 GCA_022664845.1 Lepisma saccharinum | reverse complement strand
TTGGAGCTTAGCAACAACAACAAGCATGAACAATGGGAAAGGAAATTGGACGGAAACGGACATAGCCTTGAAATATCATATGATCCCGGCATTTGCCTGATAAGACTTGAAAACTTAAGTCAGGATGGCCGTCTCTAGGAATGGAATTCTGGACCTCCGGAATGCGAAGCCAGCTCCAAAGCATTGAACCACGGCCGCTCGGTGTTTCATTTCATATCGCTTTTGTTTCACAAAATGTTCGTTGACATACCGTAGATGAATTTTACCTGTTTTCTTTTGAATGAATGAGAGTATGACGAAATAAAACCTTGAAGAACACAGAGTTAGGTATTGGAAAGGTCGGCGCATCAAGTTTGTAAACACTGTTACTTTTATTTCCATTTATTTAGTTATGAAGCAAAGATTCACTTACATTAGAAAAATTAATGGATATGTACGAGCTCCTAAACTTCATTCCTTTGTTTCAATAATTCTCCTCTTCATTGTGAGGCGTTCCGCCTTTTCCACTGTGCACACAAAACAACTTAATAGATAATGAGTGCATCTGAAGTGAGTCTAGCATCTCTGCACTCTAACACCGCAGGGAACAGCCACCAAACAGATGCTTTCATATGGGGATGTTTATTGTTTTCTGCCTCATTTCTTTTGCTGCTCATGGATTTTTGCGAGGCGACAAGAAAGGAATGTAGCCCAAAAGAAGTTATTTCTTCGGAATAAATGCAAACTGCTACCAAGATTTGATTGTGTATTACCATAACTGCCGTCTTCGCAAATCGAAATTCCAGGAATGAAATTTTCCTTAGGGGGGTGTTGTCGAAGTCTAGGGAGGGTGTTAGGGGGTGTCGTGGGGTGTAGCGTACTCCCTATACTCGGCACATTCTTGTTCTTGGTTTCGATTTTTTCTGTCTTTCGAAACTTAAAATGCCAGTTCCATGGTTCTTTAAGCTGTCCGTCTGCATACGTCTTCCACTCTCGAACAGGGCAATCTTCTCCAAGATGGATGACGGTCGAGTGTTCTTTCATGATGTCCATGTAGATTTGTGGCTTATCAATCACGTCAATTTTTCGGAAACTCTCGTTCTAAATTTCCGAATACTCTATCAGGAGGCATTAAAGAGGAAATCACATCTGAATTTCTGGACGTTGTTTCTTTTTCAAGAAACACTGGTTTCGTGGCAACCTCTTTTCGAGTTGGGATTTTCTGGGGTAATGTTTCCTTCCACAGGATCAACGTCTAATAAACTGAGATTGCATGACTACAACTTCAATATTATTTGTACTGTTTGCACTGTCACTCACTTTAAATAACTAATATTTTACCAGCCTACTAACGTAGTCTCTGCACACACTTCGGTTACGGTTAACTTCAACAAAGTTGCGTAAATAAACACTGTTCATTATAGCCATAAGGTGATTAAAAGCAGTGTTGCCAATATCATTGCGTGAACATCAGAGCTACCGAAACAAATTGTAGAGAAAGGAAAAAGCAAAACATTGTGTTTGAATCCCCTCAATGCAAAGTCCAGAGGTTTTAACAGGTTTTGCATATGTATTGTTCCGGGCGGCCACGTTGCGATTGCGATTTAGCTGATTTTGCAAGCGAACTGTTTTTAACAGGCTTTGAATGTGTAGCCATTGCAGTTTTGACAGGCTTTCCTAGTGGGCGTGACTTTCTCCATGCATTTTAAGCGATTTTAGAGGGTTTTGCTTCTGGCTAACTTCCGATCTTTGTAGAGGACACTGAAACAATTCAAACGATCATTATAACTTGATTATTCTAAAAAAATATCGTTTAACAGGTTTTGCAAGTGGACGACTCAGGTGTTTCTAAGAGTACTTTGACTGGTTCTGGTTCAAGTAATAACGGACAATTACCGTACCTTTAAAACTGACATCTGTCAGTACAAAATCAGAATCAAATTTATTCGAGGTTCTAGTGTACGTAGACGCCGTAAGATGGCACGACTATTATCCGATACTGTTTCCCTCTTTAGTTCATATGTGAAACTTTTCTAGCTAGAGAATCATATTATTCCTGCCTGAACTCGTTATCGGAGAGGAAATGTTATTCAGTGAGTCCTTCTCGTGACACTTGCTGCCGATAACTGGACTTCTCAACTATCTCATCTTATTTATATTTACTCATTTTGTGAATTTATAACTATTGGAATTTCAAACTACTCCACAGCCATACTCAAAAAGAAAACGAAAATGTTCAGAGTGACAAACGTTAAGTAGTATTCCAATACTCATTTTAAATATACAGGGTGTATCAAAAGTCACCATCTATCTCCAGAAATAGGAGGGGATTCGAAGAAAATATTTCATATTTGAGTTCAGAGACGATAATTTATGAGGTTATTACTAGTCTCATAAGGTCTAATATTTATGGTACATTTATACAATGTGCACTCAGACTCTGATGCACATTACTGTCTAAAGGAAAGCAGGTGAACAGAAACTGACTTTAAAATTCGGTTTAGATACTTTTATTGGGTTTAGAGGCCGTTTTTAATATGTTACAGTATTTTTTTACTGTATGCAATCAGCCTGTATGGTATGCCAGCACATATAAGAGCAGGTAATATGGGACTAACCCCAAATTCGGGTTTACAAATCTCGATTTATGTTTTCAATATCAATTTAGTGAGATTACAACCTCTTCGCGTGGTATTTTTACACCAAATGCATTCAGTTTATCTTTATTTGCCTTTGTTTAGGCACTATCGTCCTATACACACTGTTATAGTACAAAAATTCCCTAAAGGAAGGTTCTAGGTAGCCTTTTCGTTTAAAAAATGGCCTCATCGAAGTTCGTGTTGCTGAGTGTTAATTCTGTGACAAAATATATGGTTGGTAAATTCAGCACAGAGGGGAATTTCTGTACGTGCCTGTTGCGCAGTGTTAATTCCATTACAAAATATTTTCGTTGCAAAATCCGTTTATGTGACACTCCGTCAATCATAAACTGCTGAAATAGAAGTATTGGGTACAACTTCGATTATGATGTTGTAGATCGACATGGCTTAAGTCGTTATTTGTCGAGATGTGACGTCATTTATCTCACCTCTAGCTCTGAAACTGTTTTTTTTTTTACACTTTTTCAAATGAACTTTTATGTTGCCACATAGGAAAATCATCTTGAGTTTTGTTTTGAAACGTCAAACCAACAAGCTGGAAACAAGCTTGTCGTGTCAAGGGAAGGGGGGGGGGGATGAATCAAACTTGAATCATGCTTGATATTTCATTCGGCAAGGGATAATCAAGCTTGAAATTGGCTTGTTCAAGCATATTTTATCTAGCAAAAATCAAGGTTATATCGAGCTTGAAATATAACTGTTGTATCACGTCAAGGCTAACAAGGCAAAATCAAGGGAATTTCAACCTTGAATCAAGAAACAATGTTATGTGGTTTGGTTTCATGAGAACTTTTCGTTGCTAGAATATTGACCCCTAACTATTGTTCACCCTGTATAGGATTATTATTTTTTTAAATAAGCTAAGGTTATTTGAGTTACTGATAACCTAAAGAAAAAGTCTGTAATGAAGGGTTCAAGTGATCATAAACATTTTTGTCAATGTCAATATTGTCATCAACGAGAACCTTACGCTGGCCTCGAACATAGCAGAAGCAATTCAAATCAAGCAATTAAGCGCAGAGATGAAAAACTGTCATTACATCAACAAATACTCGTAGTGGTAGTTATAATAACAGTCCTAGTACAATATAATAAAATTCAGTGCATGGGGAAAGAAGAACAAAGAATTGGAAACACTACATTTACCGGCATTTAAAAGACACAAAAGTCTCCACGCCATGAAAAGCACCCCAAAACGTAAACATCATAACAATAGATTAGAGAGAACAATATAACTTCACTTGTTCCATTCTGATTGACGTCATTAGATGAGGAGGAAGACTTAAACTTCATTTCTTTGGCTATGATTATTTTCTTCTTCCAGAATAATACTTGCTGACTATGAGAACAAAAGCAAACTCTTTATGGACAAAGAGGAAATGCATTCACTTACGCGTTTTATAGTCTCGTCTGATGTATTGAAGACTTATCTTTATGATTCAAATGTTGTTGTAAGCTATCAATTTATGTTTGCTTTTATTATTATTATTGTTCCAACTTTGTATTATGTAATAAATTTTTAATTTAATAACAAGTAACGTGTATTACAGGAGAAATCTTGAGCTTCCAAACAAGAGCGAATGTCCCTAATACTGAATTCTCTACAGTGCTACTGTGTACGATGTTCCTGAATTACAAAGTGTATTTGATATTCTCTGTTTTAATTACACAGGTAATAAACTTTTTTTATTAGCTAACACTGTAGTGTTACCAAATATTTGTTCAAAAAAAAAAAGTGTAAGATAATGCTATATAGGCACGCATGCTAGCATTAAATATATGAAGGTAAGGTTGAATTCTGGTAATTGCTATCATTATAGTCTATAAAGCAAGCAGAAATTAAAAAAAAATATGGTGTTTTATTCCGTTTCTGGATCGCCTCAGAAGTTCAAAAAGTAGAACGGAACTTCAGCTGTCATTATATGCTCCCTTTCATTTGTTTTTTCATAAATATTCAAATTCGAAACTCTTGCGACTTTCTTTATTGATCTGACAATTCCAAGCTCTGTTCTAATTGCTTTTGCGTTCTTCTAGCCTATACGCCATAATGTAATCATCTCCCGTTAGAGACAGAGGTCACCTAATGTTCTTCGAAAGGCCAGCAGATGCTACAAGAATTGCTTTTAAAAAAACGTGGATAACCCGCCACAGCAGTGATCTTGTCACATTAGTTTTACAATCAAAAAAATTTCAGTTGAAAGTCCAGTACGTGCGCTCTTTGATAATACCAATATTAAATCTTTGCAAATTTGTAAATTAGATTGTATAACATTTAAGTATATTTCTTATATAATATATTCGCAATTTACTAATTTTCAATCGGGTTGTAAAGAGTATAGAGTATTTGAACCTTTAAAATAGTATAATACTCTTAAAAAAAAGTATGTCTGGCCACCCTGACTATTTTACTTAGAAACAAAATGTGCATTAAAAAAAAAAAAAGAAGTATTTTTTGCACTTGAGCTGTAATGGGTCACCGAATCCATCGGCTCAACTTTTAGACAGGGTCACCGGGTCTATGCTTACGATCTGACCTGACTTGGTGATCCAGTTTCGACGTAGGATTACAATATTACCCGGTTTATTCGGGTATCACCCGATTTTCAGTCCTTGTTTTCTTCCCCCCGGGAAAATGTTTTAAAATTCGTTAATTTCCCCCGATTTTCATCCTGTGGTATTTCCCGCACTCGTCGGTGCTATTTTGCACGCTTTCTCTCATTACAATTACCCACTTTATAGCTTTGTTGTGTAGGAGGAAACTGATAACAAAAGGGTTCAAAATAGGCCGCGTTTCAAAATTTCATTATTGGTCTTCATTTGTTCTGTATTATAAAGAAAATAAAAATAGGAGATGTAAGTACGAATGTATTTTCCCACTGGTAACAGAAGAGCTCTCTCATGGTAGTGGGTGTTGTGGCGCGGGGACCCTAACATCAGGGACGTACCCAGAATTTATTCTCTTGAGGGAGTGTCTAAAACTACACTTCACAATCGAGTCGAATCATTGACTGAAATGCTTCTGAACGTGTATTCTTTGAGAAATACATTTTTCGTTTGCAGGTTATTTTAGCGAGATCCGCCCAGAGCATATTTAAATATTTACACACATGTAAAAAGGAACTAATAGAATTCCCAAAATGTGTTTTAGGAAATGTGTGCTCCATATTCTAGCGTGAACATTCAAAGACTTCATTTTTTAGTCACATTGAGACCAGGGGCATCGACAGGAATTTTCCCAAGGGGCAATAATAAGCGCACACAAACTTTATATATATATATATGCACTTGTTGTCTAAAAGCCTATAGAGATTGAAATTCAGACTCGTTATAAGAGCCTTTGGTAATCACGCTCCCTTGTTAATAAATAACGAACAAAGGACAATCAAAGTGGTATTTTAGTAAGTAGGCTAGATTATTCTCTAGAGTAACTATAAAAATGAACTAATCCGTTATTTGAAAATACTTGTTATTGATGATAAATTTGAAATTCTGGGCTATGCGGTCCTAAGTTACGACCTTCAAATACTCGGCTAAAAGAGTTAGCTTCAAAATTTGAAACAGTTCATTTCATAAATGCTATAATAAGTATTAGATAGATCGCGTTTGAAAATTTCAGTATTGGTCTTCATTTGTTCTGTATTATAAAAAAAAAAAAAAAAAAAAAAAAATAGGAGGTGTAAGCACGAATATATTTTAAGATTAAAAAAAAACTTTATTTTTGTATGGGCCAGTTTAGTAACTTTGGACTTTGGCCCGTCACGATTTGCCTTTAGCTGTTAAGTGTTAAAAGCCACACCCATGCCCTGCCGGGACTCGAACCCGGGACCGTTGAGTCGATCGCCTACCGCCGCAGACCGCTCGACCACCCGACCGGCTTTTAAGATAAGAGCCTCCTAAATTATTACTTTAAAAGAATGTGTAGAATAATTCGTGCTTTTTTTAACCTTTGTATATAAATTTATGTGTGTGTGTGTGAGAGAGAGACAGAGAGAGAGAGAGAGAGAGAGAGAGACAGAGTGCCTTTGTTTTGTTATATGTTTTCTAGAAGGAACTGCAGTGAACTTCATAAAAAAAGAGTACGTTAAAAGAAAAAAAAAGTTATTTGATGATACAATAACATCACTCGTGTTTTCACTTTCGATCTTTTTACAAAGTGATTTTGTGGGTATAAATTGGTGTATTTATATATCGTAATGTTCCTTAGGTTTCTTTATGGTAGAGACAATTAATACACGGGAGTGGATTTTAGCCCCTAACCAGTTTTATTATAAAAGACAATGATGCTAATAAAATTACCGTCCCGTAGGAAACTAATTACAGTTTAGATAGAAGGATGACTTCTGCAGGCTGCTTCTTCTTTGGGATTTAGTTCTAGGGTTAAAGGATTGCACCGGTTGCGTAGCCAACTGAGTGTCGGGTGTTTGTACCAATTGCGAAGCCAACTGACTACCAAGGAATGTTCAACCGAGAACGGAGGAAGGAGAGAAGCTGACCACCCAGGAGCGAGTGATCCTTGTGACTTGCGTTGGTCCATTTTATAGGTGATTTTGAGGGTGTGTCTTCGTTCTTCTCCTTCGGCGACTTTAGCTCCATCTGTTGTTTACTTGTAGAGTTGTCTGTCGTCTGCTCCTATTTATGTGTCACTACTTGTTTACATCACTTTTACATATGTTTGTCCTATAAACATGATCGCTTTGTTTACGTAATGTCCACGTGTTCATAAGACAAGCGGAACATCGCAATATAGAATAAAACCAGTGGTGGTTTTAGAGCAAAAGACTGGGGGGGGGGAAGCTCTCAACGTTGCATATTATATATATATAAGAGAGAGAGAGATAAAGTGTTCCTATTTTGATGCTGTCCATAATCTACATTCTCTTTCTTTCCTCTTTTGCCTTCCCACCATTCGTTCCAATGCGTTTTTCAGTACAAGCTCTTCTCAATGACCCAACAAATGTTTGTTTGTGTGGGTGGGTGTGATACACATGAGTCATTTTCAGTCATTTTTATTTAAATTGCATATTAATTCTTCTTAGGTATATCTATGAAGGAAATATGAACGTTTAAAACCTTTTTCAGTATAAGAAAACAATAATTAATTGAAGCAAAAAAAGTGAACGTTTTAATATTTTTCATCAGTGCATGGAATTTATGGAATTTACAGAGGGAAACTTATAGTTAACTGCCAAATTTACACTGGATTTTGATCTTACATGGCTTGATTGGATTTTACACTACATAAAACGGTATTAAGAATCCCTCCCTCTACACACACACACTTAAAAATCTATAAATACCACACTGGATATATTGTATAATTCAACACCAAGTTAGACCAAATAAGATGATTAAAAAAAAAAAAAAAAAACAGCAATAAAGATATCTACTTTTTATTTGTAGGTCGGACTAGAATTTCTTATATTATTTTTATAGTAAGAAGTAAGTCGGACAACGATTAGCGTTCTGTCGTTATCGGTATAAGCTACTGGTGGTATAATTTCGAAATAACACCGCATTGCCTATAAGCAATAAATTAAATTTTTGGATGATGTGGTCTTCCCTTTGTTACAACGTTGTTGATAGTGAAGACTTCTAAATGGTTTTAAAAACAAAAAATGCTGTGTTACCTAACCAAAAAACAATAAAATAACTACCTGAAACTTGTTCTAAGAAATTAAAAAATCGTTTAAAACTCGACAAAATTCCGTTTCTAACGTACACTTTGACTCCTTCTCCCACCACATGTTTACAGAAGAAGATTATCATGGTACACTTCATTTCATGTTCAAGAATCGATATCATTAAACTTCTTTGCAAAATAAATATTAATTATACTAAATATTCCAAGACAATTGAGGATATTAGTTTATCTTCACTGCAAAAAACTGGGGAGCCCAGCCTCCCGGCCCCGGCCTAGAACCGCCTCTGATTAAAACATATATGGTAATAAGTCAG
Source organism: Lepisma saccharinum (assembly GCA_022664845.1). Lineage (NCBI taxonomy): Eukaryota > Metazoa > Arthropoda > Insecta > Zygentoma > Lepismatidae > Lepisma > Lepisma saccharinum. The sequence continues at coordinate 22,560 of JAGDQP010021899.1, read as the reverse complement.
GAAATTTAACGCTAGTATCCCTTATGAAATGCATGCAGTGAAAAGCATAAAAATAGATACTAGATATGTGAAAATAAAATAGCAAAAGATATAAAGACCAAAGCTCAAGGGGAAGGGGGCATATGCCCCCTTGCCCCTCCTTGCCGACGACCTTGATTGGGACCTTAACTCCGCCATAATAGATAAGGCGAAAATAAATAAATAAACACCAGACAAAATATCTGTACTTCAGATCCTAGCTTTCAGATGAATTATTTCGTAAGTTATCAGTTAAAAGAAAGAATGTTATTTATAAGATTATGCACTGCTTATTTTCAGGTACTGAAACAGATACTCAATCTTCACACAACCATTACAGGTTGAAAGTAATGGATTACTTTCTTCTAGTATCAATGACAATTAAATTATAATGCTTTGTACTTCAAGTTCCTACTCTATAGTTGTGAAAATAGCAACGCTCTGCTTGCTATCAACAAGAACTTAGAAGTTTCAGGATTTATTTGAATGTGAAATTCGAAGAAGAAGTAAAATGCACGGAAAATCTCCTGGCACAAACAGCGCGCAAAAACTTAACCAAAAATAAACTTTATGTGAGTGCATGTGAACTTTATGTGAACCTCCTGAAAAACATGTTTTTAGTGTTCTCAATGTGTCTTTTTATTAGCTTCTGACCCACGGTGCACATTTTATACACATTAAGTTCACATTTGCTGTAGTTCACATTATGTACACTTCGTTTTGAGATCACTTTCAGTGCATTTGCCAATTTTAAATGAACTTTTTATGCATAAATTGTGTATCAGTACACCAGAAAAAAAACGTGCTAAGACTGAAACATATTGTGAGCTTTTTTTCGGGACATATTGTGAACTTTATCTGAACTTTAGGTGTACTTTGATTTTCAGTGAACCCCAACATGATAGCGTATAATACTCGTACTTCGTTTTTTATCTACTGATAGTAACGCCAACTGCGCACAGTGGTCCAGATACTGTCAGAAACGCCACACAAACAAATAAATAATTAAATACAATTTTTACCCTTAGGTTTCCGTAATTAAGGATTTAAATGAAGTAAAAAGTTAAAAGTGTCCTGCTTTCTTGTTAAATTTACATTAAAAAAAAAAAAACAAGTACAAGAACAGAAGAATGTTCCTTACAAATATGTTTTGGGTGAAAGGCCTTCCTCTTCAGTATAAGTAGGCTTATAACTGTTAAACCTGAAATGGAGCCAGTACTGCTACTGGAAGACTTTTCCTCACAATAAGGACTTGACACAGAGCTATACTTGACGGCTCTGTTACAGATGACAGTACGGAATCAGATGTGACCACGAGTCGGAAGAACACATCCTATACGCTTGAATAGACTCGTTCTGTGCTTCTTCAGACACCTTCTGTAAGGGCAGCAAGGCGGCTTCCATAATAAAAACATGTCAATTTATCAACAACTTATGCACGCTGAGAGGCCTGTAGTACCATGGATAAAACAATATATAATGGAAAGGTATTTTCTGCCAACATATCAAATTTGTTTGTGTCGATTTCGATAAGATGAAATTCATAGTATGGACGGTAAGACCTATGTCGATTTCGAATCCACAGAAATATGGCATAACTTGAAATCAGGTCTTGATCACTGCCTCCTGAAAATTCGTTATATTGAAGAAGAAACCTTCTCATTGAGTTACCGGAATTAGTATTTCCGCTGCCTCCACTACTAATCCCAGCTGCTGCCGAAACACATTCTGGGATATTTTTGTTTTTGTTTAAGCAACTTTTTCTTTTTTCTCCTTTCTTCTTATCTCACATTTTAACGTCTATTCGGTATAACTCACACAAGAAATAGAATCTACGCGTTTAGGATTGATAGGACCAAATGAATGTGGATTTCTTCTACAACGAATTCATTTCTTTCGGGCTGGCACTTCTGTGTTGATTTATAGTATCATACATATCAGAACGTTGTAAACCTTGCCATCTATCATCGTCAGCTTCAATTCGTGAAAAATTTCTTATCTCCTTCTCACCCATTTAATGGCTGTTGAGCTGAGCATATTCTTCTATATCTCTATATTCTTCTATGTCTCGGAGGTCAAAGCAGTATTTTTACTTCTTACCTTACCACACACTGTTGTGTTTTAATGTTGTGTCTTTCATAATTGACCTGGACTGTGGGTGTTACCTCCAGAGGATGAGAAACACAACGCCAGAAAGGCCATACGCGATCTCTATCGCCAGGGCATAGAGTCGATCTGTTCATTTGGAACTCAAGATCGGCTCATCGAAGTAGTCAGGTCACTCACGCCAGAATCAGGTAATTAGGGGTGAAATTTTGGACCAGGTCGACGGGTCACCTGGGCAGGTCACCAGCATCACCAAAAGTAACCCGATTTCATCTTTGCTTTACACGCCTCAATTGAGTCAAGGAGGGAGTCAGTGAGACAGAGAAAGGGTTAATTCAAGTCAATAAGGCTGTCTGTAACTTTAAGGCCTTCTCCGTACTTGGCTTCTGTCACTGAAGACTATGCACCTTTAACACAACACAAACACTCGCCGTTTGAAGATTTTATTTGCAGGTGTAAGATCACAACACAAAGTAATTCACAACTAATTAAGTAACATTCACTCTGGAATGGTAACATAATTTATTCGAGAATGAATCAGACAAGACAATGACACGTTGAAACTATACGCAAAACTCGTTTGCTAAATAGCGTAAGTAAATATGAAACCCATATAAGGGACCATTTTAAAACAACCATACATTCGTACTCCATAATTTTATCTATTATTACGTGTATACTCTATTTCATGACGCAGTCTATTACAAACTATAAATGGTTGTCTAATGACGAATAAAATTATTTATTATTATTATTATTATCAAGTGAAGATTCTCTCCAAATTTTGGTCACAAGACTTTTAACCTGTTATAATATTACTAGTCAGCAAAACTGCATTATGTGCTTCACACATGAATATTATCATTAGAAGATATAATATTTTCGGAAAATCAACATATTGGCATTTGAAAACATTGAATTTTAAAAATAAGTTGGAAACACTGAGAATTAGAGTGTTTCGTTAACGGGGATGTTTACAGTATTTTTTTTTGTATGGATTTGAAAACTTTTTTTTTTTCATGGCAAGCTTGGTACAGATATGTACAACAATATGGAGAACAATTTGAAAATATATTATTGTGGCGTAATATTTGGAATGAGTCTAACCTATTCAAATCCCGAAATTTATCCATTTATTAAACTTCTATTAACTTTATTTACTGCCAGAAACCCCAGTTTCTGCAATGCTCCGATAAGGAAATTCTTGTTATTTAATTCTTGTTAAAAACGAAGTTGCGCCCAGCAACTAAGTTAAATTGGTTCAATCTGGTTTTCTTATTACGCAATAAGAAAGGGAAAACACCAGATCCTTATTATCTTTGAAAATAACTTGAATTTACAAAAAAAGGAGTGTTGTATCCGTTTTGTCAAGGGTAAACTGTGGTTTGTAAAACGCAGTAAGACAATAGAGTCATCACCACCTCATCCCTGAATTTTCCATGATTTGTGCCTTTCCTTATACCATATAAGGACTGTTTTGAGTAGCTTAGCTGTGTCGCGTGATGTGAGAATCACCCGAGGACCTACGTAATTTCCTCGAATTGGGAGTGGCCCATTTTGATCAACAAAAAGCGAGCCAAGGCTGGATCGTGGCTCAATCACTCAGTTTCGCTCGATTAATTCGCGTCAACTCTGATCAGCAAAGTTCGACTTGTCTCAGGTCAGTATGACTTTGAAAAATTTTACTCATTTTGGACTTTAACTTCTTCGAAACGGAATTTCAACCCCTACTGTACTTTGAATTAATTGATCATGACTGAAAGCAACTAAAACGTAAACTCTTGGGTCCATTAGTAAATGAAATATATTGATAAGTACTCTCAGATCTCCCCCTGACGTTTTAGTTAGGTAACTAGATGTAGTCAACAGAACCAATTAAGAATGTAAAGTTACATCAGCAATCTCTTTTATAAAATTTAATATTTTTGTTGTATTATTATTTTTTTTTGCTTAGCTTAAATAAAATGTTAAAAATGTAATTCTCAATTGTCCAAGTCTATTCAGGTACATATGAGGCAAGTATGCCGCATCTTGACTCCACCACCTTCGTCGTACTTAACCACGCCCTACCATCTGAAACCTTTGAGAATTTTTTTTTTCTTTTTTATTTCGCAGGTATGTCTCCCATAGTAGAGTTTTCTGGGAAAAGAAGACTAAAGGTAACGCTACATTATTTTTATAATAAATTAGTGTTCAAAGGGAAACGTCAAAAACCTGGACTGGGCTAAGGTAAGTCTTTATGGCAAAAATAATTAGGAACTTTTTGCGTCTTTTTTTTGTGTGACGCAATTAGGGATTCCGCCAGTTGAAGGGTGTAAAGTCAAAATTGGGAGGGTATAAGGATTTTTACATGGTTTCTATCTATTTTTTACCATAAAAATTTAAAGTTGGGGGTATTTTTTTCGATTTGGGGATGACACCCTGCACAGGGGAAGGTCTAGCGGAATCACTGGATGCCATGACAAACAAACTAACACACATTTTTATTAATATAGGTTGGAAGAATTCAATTTGTTACTCCAAATTGGAATCTTTGTATCTTCAAAACAAAAGTGGAATTTAACAAATAATAAGGAGAATTATTTTCTTGTTTCGATGTTAGTAGTCGCCATTTAATTTAGCCGTACCTATTAGGAGCATAATTGTATAGTGATTACTGCTTATATTAACTTTCGGCATTATTCCCAGGTTGTTCCTGGTTCTTGGAAACGAAAGGCGCCAGCAAAAATGGAAGTTGATGATGACGATGGTGATGACATCTATGGAGAAGGAGATGCAAGTAAAAGTGAACACGGACACAAGGTTTGCTTCGTGAACTTTCCTTATAGTTTTTAATGAATATGTAATCATGACTTTTAAAAGAAACACTTTGAACTCATAATGTGAATGAAGAAACCGCATTTTTGTAATTTATTAATTAGTTTTGAGAGTATTAGTCGCTTATTCCTGCCTTCTCCCATATGACTATTTGAATATGTCTGCAGATAAGAAGACCCTTTTCAACCGACATGTATGCGATTTGTGATGCGTCAACAGCAGGGATTCCGCCAAAATTTTCATTTTGGGGACTGAAAGTCGAGTTTTACACGATTTCTATCGATTTTTGACCATGAAAAGTTAAATTGGAGGGTGGTGCGCTCGAGGCACCCCCACGGGAGTGAGGGTCAGAATCACTGGACACCAGTTGTCATTATTGGAGAGACAGCTTTCAAAGGCTTCACGTTAGTACGTACGTGCACACTCAATTAGAAGAGAGAAAATTTTCAACCATTTTTTTATAGTTATTTCATCGAAAATTATTGACTTTCAATCGAAAACGAAATACTCTCGCTTTGGATAGAAAATGTGACCTTTTAAAAAGAGATTTCTATGCTTTACGGATAGTTTATTATTGAAATTTGAAACGGCGATTTCTTATCTTTTTAGAATGGTTCAACAATGCACTACGGGTATTAGTAAAGTTTATTTTCCGCCATTTTGTTACTGAGTAAGTTATCGCAAGATGAAGCTGTGAAGGTCATCGCGTTTAGGTTAAAAATGACAACACACAGAGAAATTGAGGGTACGGAAATTACATTCCAGTCATGGTTTTTGGAACAAGCAATACCAAAACCAAATTATGTGAAAAGTTGCAGTAATTTTGTTACTGGTACAGTCATTTTGTAAGAACTGCACTACGCATTTTGGTATTATTCCATTCTAAATTTAGGTTTTTCGAAAACGCATTATAATGAGAAAATAACAGGCCCTATCTACGGGAAATTTGTACATTCCTCCTGCTGGAAAGATATTCTCGGCAGAAGTCTAGCCTGAAAAATATAAGAAAGTCCATACTCTCTGCACATTTTATCAGGTAAAAAAAATGATGGATAAGCTACATGAAAGACATAATATACGAGAAGCATGATAAGTGCGAAGGAACAGTAAGCGTAAGGATAATACACACACTTGTTCTCATGGCTCATCGGAGGGACAAAGGTAAGATATGGAATGTTTATTTTTTAATTGGATCAAACATTAGCTCATTGTCTTTTATGAGAATAATTACAATGAAGATTTAATCAATTAAAAAGAATAATGAGTGCACATTGCACGTATGCTATTTTTTAAGAGTTTCAAAAGGTGGTCAACAGATGTCTCTACTTTTGGTAAGAGGAAAGTGAAGTGAGCAACTTTTTTACAAATAACTAAATTGTTATTTTAATTGTTTAATTATCGGACAGCATTTAATGCCGTTGAGCTTTGATTGATAAGTAAAGTATAACTGTTGATGTATTAGTAATTTAATTATGTAAAGTATTAAATGCATTAAATTGATGTACTGTCTTTGTGTGTAAATAGATTTTGGAGGGAACGTCTGATTAGAGGGAAAATTATGTAAAAGAAATAGAATTACCAGGTGGAATTTGTGCATAGACGGCGTTAGCTGTCACTGTGGTTACCGTAAAACTGCGTCGTTTGCGCCACTTGCTTGTTTTTTGACTGCTGATAACGATTTGCAACTCACAACCAGACAAGTTTCATGTCATAATGTAGTGTTTAATAGCGTTGAACATGGCGCAGTTTGTACCTACAAACTACGATGTGCGGACAGAATTGATTTTTTGTTACCATTTGAAGAAAACTGCTGCAGAATCGCATCGCATGCTTGTCGAAGCTTGCGGTGATCATGCTCTTGGTAAGTCACAGTGCTATGCGTTGTTTACCAAATTTAAAAGTGGCGATTTTGACGTCAGAAACGAAGAACGTGGAAGACCACCAAAAAAGTTTGCAGACAGCGAATTGCAAGCTTTGTTGGATGAGGATGACGCTCAAACGCAACAACAACTCGCGGATCAATTAAATGTGACACGAGAAGCAGTTTCCATATGTTTAAAAGCCATGGGCAAGATTCAGAAGGTGGGAAAATGGGTTCCACATGCATTAACTGAACGACAGCAGGATAAGCCGAAAAAACACTTGCGAAATTCTGCTCGCCAGGTACAAAAGGAAATCATTTTTCCATCGAATTGTGACTGGTGACGAAAAGTGGATCTATTTCGAGAATCCTAAGCGTAAAAGATCATGGGTAACTCCAGGAGAACCGGCGACATCGACTGCAAGACCAAATCGCTATGGACGGAAGACAATGCTTTGTGTTTGGTTTGATCAGAAGGGAGTGATCTGTTATGAACTGCTGAAAACTGGCGAAACCGTTGATACCCAACATTACCGACAACAAATGATGGATTTGCATCAAGCTTTCCGTGAAAAACGACCAGAATATGACCAAAGACAACATAAAGTGATTGCGACGTTTGGCTGGGAAATCCTTCCGCATGCGGCTTACTCACCAGACTTGGCGCCTTCCGATTTTCACTTATTTGCATCTATGGGACACGCACTTGCTGACCAGCGCTTCACATCTTACGAAAATGGCTTGATGACTGGTTTGCAGCACAAGAGGCACAGTTTTTTGGTCTGGCATCCACACATTGCCGGAACGATGGCAGAAATGTATCACTAGCGATGGCCAATACTTCGAATAAAATAGTTCTTAGCATTGTCATCCAATCACTGTGTCTTTTCTGTACATAAATTCCGGTTTCATATTTACGCACCTGGTATGTGTTTAATTAATTACCGAAAAGACAATTTTAGCTTTATTCTTTCCCATTGTTAAATGTTGACCAGCTCCACCTTTTGTTTCCATGTCCATAACTGTGTCATGATTTCATAATATTATTTACTTCTGTGGTGTTTCCAATGGTGTAATTATCTATATTTGCGTATTTTTTGTAGTGTGAATGTGTGTGTGTTTGGTGAAGAGTATCCTCTAATAACTCGATTGTCTTAGTTTGTAGTTTAGTCCACTTTTATTTTCGCTTTCTTTTTTATCATTAGTTTATAATTTATTATTATTGTGTGTATTTTTTAATTGAAAATTTTAATTACACTGTATTGATGGTTGAGTGGCCGTGATGGCCTTAACTTCACCATCTAAAACAAGACGAAATAAATAAATAATAATAAAGGAAATATAAATCTTTTATAGGCATCATCGATGTTTACTTTTAGTTAGTTGTGGTGGAGCATTTATTTGTGGTCACGTAGGCAGTTCCTATAAGCGCCGCAGTGAACATAGGCAGATACCTCTACTATTATTAGCGGTGTAGCCGGCTGGAGATATTTATAGTCCTGTCTGGATAGCTATACATGATAATCATTGTATAAGTTCTGTTACTATTACATTCCCGGTCGTACAATTTTCCATTCTTTGCATGTAAAATTTACATGCATCAGGATACCTTTACTTGACTACATTCTATAGTGATAAAGTTATATGCCTGGCATGTATAACATGTCATTTATTCTGTACTTCAATACATTCCAAGTGAACTGTAAAACATACAGGAATTCTTGTAGAAATAGAATTCTTGTATAAATTACATTTTGGGAAATGTATTTTATACAGGCCTTCTAACGAATCCCTTTTTCTACAAGAATTCTTGTATGCAGGTACGTAATTGCGAATAAAAATTTTCTCAGTGCAGAAAGTTTTGATAATGTTTCCCAATGACAAAAATATGCCAGATGTCAGTAGTAATATATTAACGAGAAATCTTTAAACGTTGTTCTCAAATAGCTGACGGAAAGAAAGAGACCTTTATACGAAGGTGTTTTCTCGTAGTTGCCTAGTTAGCCTAGGGGATAAAGCGTTGGATCACTGGCCGGGAGATTGCAGCTTCAATTTCCACCCAGGTGGTTTTATCTCTCTTTTACTCATAAGAACATTTCTTTTCTTTCTTACTACTTGTGAATAAATGGTCCACTTGCTTCTTTCTACATTTTCAATGTTTATTTCTTCGTTTTGATGCTCAGAAGATGGAAATTTCTTCTTCGTAAATGAAAATTCATCTAAAAGAAAATTACATTCCCATTAAGAAGACCTTTCACAGATTCCATCTTTTTCGAGTGAAAATTTCTCATCCTCGCTCTCAAAAAGCAGCCTTTCTTTCCGCTTTGGTAAAATGAAATGTTCCGTTCTTCCGAATTTTGTGTGTACTTGTTGTGTTTTTTCTTATTTTTTTTTAAATTGCTGGACAAATAAGGAATAACAATGACATTTTAAAAAGCGATAAAAAAAAAAAAACTTATGAACGTGGATGAAATGGAATAATTCAGATTTTCAAATAAGTTTTCTAGTCAAAAATATGATTTTGAACATCAGTTGTTCTCAAATCTAGTAGAGGCTACGCCCCCATCTCTCCCCACTACATTTCACCACTACTGAACCTGGCCACATAGTGGAACACGATTCTAGGCAAACAAATGACCCTATGAAATTTTTAATACAAGGTGGGGGGCAAGAACGCATAATGGTTTTTAAGTAAACCTATCGATGATTCAAAGCGCTTTTTTGGTCAAACTTGGTAGAGAAGTAGGGTACTTCAGGAAACCATCAGAAATCATGATTAAAAGTGCTTTCGTCCATAAAGACTGGCGCAGTAGCCAAAAGTTTGGTTCATAAGAATAAACATTTATAGTATAATCTAAGTGGGAAACACACGTTTATTTATAAAATGTTTGAAATAATGGAAAACAAATACACGTTAATGGATGTAGGGGAAATGTGCTTTGAAGCATCTACTTCTGAAGCAAGGTTTACTTGTAAGAATACAAATTTATGTTTGTTGAAAGATACTGTTTAATATAAGTTGAATATAACAGCTGTTTTACGTGTGAAAAATATTGCCCTTGAGGTGGCCATCCTGATTTTCCAGACACTGATTCATTCAACGTTGAGGAAAATGCATTACTCCCTATAGCAAGTGCTCTCTGGGATTTCATCCAAAGCCCTTGAATGCGCTGATTCAGCTGAAGGATGTTTGGTGGACGTGTTCCACACACTTTGCTTCTCAGATAGCCCCACAGGAAAATAAAAAGATTAATGCCATAAGGTCTGGTGAGCAAGTGGGCCAGTTTATGTCACTATACCGTTAAATAAGGCTTTCTGAGCACATCGTTCTGGGTGTTTCCAAATTCCACCGGACAATATGCGCGGTGGAATCATCCTTTTGAAACGAAAGCTTACATTAGTCATGATACCCAACATTAGAGGACAGTGAATAATAATACATCCTTCTCCACGGTGAATCAAACAGCATTTTGAAAACCAGGGTGGCCATCTCAAACACATTATTGTTCATACGTAAAACAACTGTATACTATTTTAAATTATAATTATTTTAAATTAATTTTACTACGTTTTGTTAATTTGTTGTTTCTCATTTGTTCTTTGGAATAGAGCAGAATGACACGTTGTTGTCAATGGGCGAAATGTACAAGAAGCTAAACACTATTGAGCAGAAATTGGACAACTTAACAGTGTCTTCAAAACTGTCTCAAAATACAGTTGCTGGGTTGAAGAAAGATCTGAAAGAAGTAAGAATTTATTTTTAATTATATTTAAAAAATAGATTGTTAAAGCTATTCGTGAATTCACAAGGAAGCCAATGTTGATTCTTCCTCCAAAGGCAAGTTCTTGAAACTTTCGCTTGGTGAAATCTAATTGAAAATAAGGCGAATCAGTGCCTTGAATCACGGTAAGAGTCTGATAGGATTTAGTTTTCTGTTCTCATTCATTACGGACAGGATTCCTACTGCAGCTGGTACTGGCTCTACTATGCTATTTTATATTATAATGTTATGTACAACCTTCATCATATATGTATGTCCCAGGACAGAGTCTGTATTTCAGAAGCAGATACGTTCCAGTAGTTCTGAGGATTGTAATCAGTCACAGGTACTGAGATCGGGCTACTTTAAGTGACCTGGTCCGAAATTTCACCCGAATGACTTGGTGATACGGTCTTGGACCCAAGAAAAACATACTGAGTCTGTGACCCGGTTACCCGATGATTGAATTTTTACCCAATTGACCTGGTGACCCAATCTTGATACGGTGATCCTGTAGACCAAATTTGACCTGTTCTTGTTCATGTGGTTTGAAAGAATCAATATTATCATTTGTTTCACAAATCCTTTCAGAATATCCTTTCCGAGTTATTTGCACACCTCTAGAAATATGTTCCTTCTTTTCGGAGATATGACATTATTTCCATGTTTACTATAATTAGAAACTTTTCCACGCATTTTTCGTGCTCTGGGTAACACCAGTTCCCGGTCACTCCCAGATAAAGACACTGTTCAGACGCATCGATTCCATCATCGGCTATCCTGATCATGCTTTGTTTAGAAAATATTAATAAGATCATTACAATGGTAAGAATTATGGGTGAAACTAACTTCCGTTCAGAATACGGATCTAACTTGGTTGTCACGCTTGTGCTGCCATCTTGTGAGCACCATGAAACTAAGATACAAAGTTTGCATGGCAGATGTGTTTAAATGAAATAATGTACACAAATGAATTGATTCTAGCGTAATATTTTGTAGAATAGTTCTGCCATAATTCTTTTATACTTTAAAAGTGATACGAACCACTAGGATGCTATATATTTCGATAAAGAAAGAAATAAACTCACGAAGTGAGCTGCGCTTAACGGCCATCTTGCGTTTAGATAACTAACGTAAGAAGATAACCGTCGTAAGTTGACGCTAGTTAAATTTGAAACCTATGTTAACGGTAACTGACGTTTATATCATTATAGTGATCCTTAACATTAACCATGGTAAGATGTTAGTAATGTATACAAGGCATCACCGAGTAAGTGGGGTCTAGTTTCGAACAGGTCACTTAATATCCGAGTCAAATAAGGGGATAAAATACATTAATACAACCTTGGTTTGGCGTCTGCATCAGCTGATGAGGCCGAATCCGGTCCAAGCATAGACCCAGCGACCCGGTCCAAAAGTTGACCCGGTGACTGCTGCCACGGTTGTAACCTTGAAATCTCGCTTCAGGAATTCTATTTTTTCTTTTCCCGAAAACTTAAAAGTATTCCTAAAAAATGAAAGTTGAAAGTTTTGTATTAGCCCCCCTTACTGGAAATTTCCAGGCAGGTTTTTAGTTGCCTGGTTTTTCTCCAGGAATGTTTCTGAACATTTTTAACAATGAAAGAGTAAATTTGAATATTCCTTTATATTAAATCTTATCTATACTTGTAATTTCGATAGATTGTACCGCTATATCCCACAGCGCAGCCACACTCAACATTGAGAAGTGGAAGTCCTTGTTATGTAAACGTAGTGACGTATAGTATACGTCATATTCTAACGTAATGATGGATACCCTAGAGCAAGGTTGTGTGAAAAAGCGAACATTACGTCTTTACCTCTCCTTCCCGGAACCAAACTTCCAAAAAGGAGACTATAGGTGAGAATCAACATTTCTATCTTCTTTTTAAAAAATAATTGCAGTTTGTAATTTCTAAAATATAGGACTAATTATTCAGAAGCCTCAGTACAATTGGTCCTGTGATTTTTCATGTTTCAAAAATACTGGTCAAATGACGAACATCAATGAAATTTTGGATATCGGCCGCTATAATACTTATGAACATCTTTTAAATGAAGAAACAATTTGAATAGCTTAGTTAAAGCGTGTCGGGAGGAAACAAGAAATGCCACAAAACAGGTGGTTTATTTGGTGCTGTGGTTCAGTGTTGCCAGATCATTTAAAAAAATAAGTTGTTCAAATTGCTTCCATTCAGTTAGACCTAGCTGCACCAAACTTGGCATAAACATTATTCGTCACAATAGAAAAGTACTGTGATCTTTCGCGTACCTAAGCACTACAGTTGCCACTGTTGCAAGCCTATTATATATTTATTTAGTTTTGTGGATAAAATACTATCAACGGACCGGAACATTCGCAATTGTTAGTAGGATTCCCGCTCTAACTTGATTTACTCTTTTCCCTGCCTTGTCTTAGGCTCAGCTGGGACGCTGATCCCGGAAAATTGTAATGAGCGAGAGAAGGTAACAATTTTTATTAAATACAACAAACGCTATCAGGAAAATCACTGTTAATTATGTTAGATTAAGCAGCAAGATAGTACTTAATTCAATCGTCATATGCAAAAAGGGTATATTTGCAAAAATAAAGTTTTGCAGAAAACAATATAAAATGGGTAGCTTAATCCTTTTACATCTTTCAGTCAACCCACACTTTCTCTGTCTCCCAGAAGGAACTGACTCACATGTCCCATTTTCCCACATGTTATATATCTAGCCTATACGAGTTAATTTTTTCTGAAAATATTATGTCTTGAAAATTTGTCACATAATCACCTTTTTGCATATGACGATTCAATTGTTCCCATGGGAATTATATTTTAATGTATGTCATTCAATGGGAATTGTATTTTCTTTTATGTAACTAGTTGTTAGCAAATTTAGGTTCCTTAAACGTTTTTGTTTGAAGGTATGACTTTTCCGTACGGTATCTCGGATTGGGGTGTGGAAAATCTGGCCATCTTATTTGAAAGACTTTCATAAGTATTAATATTATCGAAGCTGCTTTCCTAATTTTTATTGTTCCTTATTATTTGTATGGTGTTTTTAAATACGAATAAAAAGTAATAAAAAGACCTTTTAAAGACATACTTTTCTTAAACAATTCGTACTAAAAAGTAAAAAAATAATTTTGTTTATGCATGACTAAAAAGAAATGCATGGGGCGAGCTGTCACATACAGTCACTTTATAAATTCTTGAATTGGCGGGACCCATGCTTTTCTTTTTAGTCATGCATAATCAAAGTTATTTTTTTACTTTTTAGTACGAATTGTTTAAGAAAAGTATTATTTTTTTAGTTATTTCGGTGTTGGATACTTTTTTCAAGCTGATGTTTTGTGGCCCAAATTTTTAAGTGACTGCAACCAGTCGATCGTAGCAGGTTAGTATTTATTTTAGGATAAAGAAGTCCATATTTAAAAACAAAAAAATAAAAATTAAATATGCTTTTAAAATATATAAATATATAGAAATGTATGAAAGTAACAATGGAATATTGTATTTTCACCCGATTTACGTCGCTTTGCAAAATTTCATCATTGTATGACGTTGGGAAATGAGTTAAATTACCGTTGCAAGATTTGAGGACATCACGAACCATTGTGAACTAAAGGAAAGTCTGTAAAGAAGAAAACAGAAGAAGTAGGTACAAGGCCTCTTAATGAAGAGGAATTTTCTGCTTCATTGCACTAACTAAAGTACTTACGTACGGTATGTAGGTAATTCTTAGTCTAATAAACTCAGAAACATAAACTAATTATAATAAAATAAATATAAACCATTTTTTACATTATTTTCTTTAGTGCACAATGGTTCTTGTTGTCCTCAAATCTTGCAACGTTAATTTAACTCATTTTCCGACGTCATACAATGATGAAAATTTACTCAGTGACGTAAGTTGGGTAACAATACAATATTCCATTGTTACTTTCATACATTTATATAATTTAAAAGCGTGTTTAATTATTTTTTTTAAAAATATGGACTTCTTTATCCTAAAATAAATACTACCCTGCAACGATTTGGGTTTGTCTGGTTGCAGAACACTTTAGGATTTGGTCCTCAAAACATTAGCTTGCGAAAGTATAAAAAGTATGACTAAAAAGAAAAGCATGGGGCGCACCAATTCGAGAATTTATAAAGTGACTATATGAGATCGCGCCCCAATGCTTTTATTTTAGTCATGCATAAACAAAATCATTTTTTTTACTTTTTAGTATGAATTGTTTAAGAAAAGGTTGTTTTTAAAAAGTTTTTTTTTTAATTATTTTTTCCTCTTGGTTATCTGTAACTGTTTTCGGTAAGAAATGTTAGGTAAAGTGGTGTATTTATACAGAATGTTGCAAAACAACAGCGATAAAAACACCTCACGAGATTCCTGACATGAAAATAAGAAATAAAGTACAGACCATCGACAGTGCACAAAGGCTCCGTTTCGGCGCTATAGGCTGCCAAAAGTGTGGGAAGATGAACTTTAGAGCGTGCTATTTCGAAGACTTCAAACTTGCTCTGTCCACAAATGCATATTCCAAAACTCTGCAATGCGTGCGCAAGGGATTCCCTAACGGAAGTAGGGAATTTCCAGAAATTCTTTCAAGTAGAGGTGGGTCGAAGTAAGGATCAACGCGACTATATTCCTACAACTAAAAGTAATTCGTTTGTGGCATGTTAATATCTCAAACAGATTTCCTTTGCGGAACGATTTTTTTCAAATAAAAAGATTCGTGGTTGCAATATTTCGTGTATTTATATCAATTAAAGGAGAAGGCCATTGCTCGGTTAAATGGCTGTTTATTATCTGCACTCATACAGAACGTCATCTTGTTCGTGCTTAGTTTGACCCACACTTACTCCAGAGAATGTCCGGGAATATCTTACTTCCTTTGGGGAATACCGTGCACAACCATTACACAATTTTTTGGAGAGAGTAGGTTTGAAGTCTTCGAGGGTACAATACTCAATTCTAATGGTATTGGAAATATCAAGCTCTCAAGTTCATTTTGCGCATATATACAGCACGGACGCGAATATTTGTGTACCCTTGATTGATGGTCTATATTTTTTATTATTTTCATGTCAGTAATCTCGCGAGGTAGATCTGTCAGTGTTATTATGTAACACCCTGTATGACGTAAACTACATAACTTTACCTAGACTAACCTACTCGATTTAGTGGCGGGTAGATAAAGTAAATTTTATCTAACTTTGCCTTACCTAACCTAATCGACCAAAGTAGTGCGCGATAGATATAAAAAAAAATTCCAATATGAGAGCTAAATAAAGTGAAAAGCTGTGGTGTGTGAAAAGTAGGTGGGAGTGCAAAGACATTCTAAAAATGTATCAGGATTAAGAACTGTAGATAATAATATGTAAATGTTTCTACTTTCAAAATGTAGGTGTCAGAGTTCGAAGTGTAGCTTCCAGAATACCGTAATAGGTTTCCTATCAACCTGAAGAGTTCAAATTAACAACATATTTCAGGGAAGTTATGAAATTTATTCCGATTTTCAGAAGTCGATGTCAAGAAACGGATAAACTCCTTACACCTCTGAGATGATGAGAACTCGTATTTAACTTATTTATATGCACCTAATATATGTGTGTTCAATAATTCACATAATTGTAAAATCCACATTTATTGTAAATCTGTAAAGATTCAAATTAATAGGTTGTATGTAGTTTCAAAAAGTAAATAAAGTGTTGACAACTCACAGAAATTAAATTTCTTTTCATTGAATGCTTGTTTTAAAAAAAAAATCAGTCATTTTTGGAAGGATATGTTTCACGAGATAACAAAGAACATATGAAGACCACAGGAAATGAACGTGCTTTGGCCAATTTGAGATAACAGTGCCATCTGTTTTCTTTCAAGGACCTTTTTAATATGAATAGTCCATCTTAATATTACAAGTAAATCTTAATTTGATGTGCAGGTCTGCATAACGGAACTTTTAAAACGTTCTCATGTAACAAATCAAGAAAATTGACTAAGTTCGTTCTTTTTCTGTGGCTTTTTTTAAAAATTGCAGATTAAAACGGCGCATGCAAAAGTTAAGACCAGAATAGGAAAATCAATAGTCAATAAATCTTTCTCTCCAGTGGCCCAGTATCAGTGGCGAATCCAGGATTTTAGTGAGAAGGGGGGCGCAGATGAAATAGACCAGGGACAGTTCCGATATTTTCCGGTAAAGTGAATCTTTTAAAGTATAAATTTATCTTATTATCCTTTCATATTGCTATATCCTTAAAACTATATCTCTGAATTGGGAGTTCAAAATTCCAATTTTGTGCTCTCAATTTTTAAGAGGAAGTTGCGAACCCATGTATGGGTTTATAGGGGCGTTTCTTTTCTTCCCAGTTCCTGGGACGGAACAGATTAATAGAAACAAAAACGTTGGTAAAATATGAATTCCTGTGTCCATCACTGAATCTCAAAAATTGGGAGTACATTGTACTCCCAATTCAGAGGTACAGTTTTAAGGATATAAGTTTTATCGTGGAATATGAAACCGGTATATCTCCAAAATTGATATTTCTAAATAAATTAGATTTGTGCGGAAACAAAGCGAAGTTTTTTTTTTTCCAAAGACAAATCGTTAAAATAATGTTATAAAATTAAAGTATTTTTCCTTCAGAAGGGGGCACGAGTTCCCTGCGTCCCATCTCTGGATCCGCAACTACCCAGTAGAAGTGAGAATTCATCCCGAGATCTTAAGTCCGTGAAAATTACCTGGCTACGCAGGATTTCGCACCCCGTTTGTGGATCTCATACGTCTAGATTGACTATTCGATGGTCGGTCTCTGTGCAAACTATGCAACACAACTCCAAAAATTTATCTAAAAGTAACTGATTTCTTACCCTTATTTAATTAGGAAACGATCAAGAATAGCATTCAGCTGAATTCAAAGCTCGTTCTTAGATAGCGGTGTCATCTAGTGTTTCAACTAAGAATTTCGTTCTACGCTTTCTGCATAGATTTTCTTAGTACTCAGCAGATGGCAGGGTACGCAAGGTTTAGAATTAAAAGTAGTAAATTTCAAAAAGTAAACAAAAGAGGCATAAGACCATTTTTTTATTTAAAAAAAGTCCATTGCTAAATGCAAAATTATAAGAACAAAAGTAGTGCGGCGGGTTTCCTAACATTCCAAATAGCTAAAATTAAACAAAAGCAAACAATTAAGTAATGAAGAACTATATCAAATCCTTCAAATCCAAAGCAAAAACCACAAGCTTTGCTTTGATATTTCAAGTCAATCTAAATCGGTCGTAGCTCAGTTCTGCAATAGAAAATTATTTGCCACTTCTTTCTTTTTTTGGGGGGGCAGGAAAATCTTAGATAAACATATACAGTAGTTGTGATATAGCCGTGTTAAAATAGATGTCATATAACGAAAAGAAAAAATCGCGATCAGGCTGTATTATTCCGTAATATTGTACGTAATTCCAGTGTTACATTTGCCAGGGTGATTCCGAGGATTTTCCCAGGTGCCTGAGGACTTTCTCATCCTTTCTTGTTGATTCTAAATATTATTACAACCAGGGTTCAAATCTTTGTACAGTAGAAGTCCGATAGTCCAACACGTTCGGGACCGACCCGGTGCCGGATTATCGGGCGGTACCTCTTACTACTGGTATAGACTAAGTCGTACAGCGAAAACGATGAACTGAAGCTGTGTGTGGTGACAGCCGAGTAAAGTCCGAACGCTTCCGATTGATTCCGAAAAATGCTGATTCCGTCTAACAGTAGCAGACGCGTAGTGGACACTTCCGAGTGGTTCCGAACTGCGCCAAGCGCTTTCAACTGTCGTTCACAAGCGTTTACAGGTGAAAAAAACCTGGGATGGTGCTGGACGATCGGGCGTTCCGGACTATTGGATGCCGGTCTATCGGACTTCTACTGTATTTCTTCTCAAGCAGGTAGTAGGAGAGATCTTACAAGTAACCACTAGTTTTAGGATCTCCCGTTCTTAATTTATAACAAATCGAACCAGTGATTCCGCCAGACCCTTCTCTTTCGGTGATGTCACTGCCAAATTCTCGACCGCACCCTCTCAGCTTAACAATTTTTGCGATCAAAAATCGATAGAAATCGTGCGGAACTCCACTTACACCCTCCCAATTTTGACTTTATACCCTTCCAAACTGAACATCCTGGCGGAATCCCTGAATCGAACACTTGCGTAAATTTATCAATTGTGGTTGGCATCCGGACCCTAGCAGCTCAAGGATATTGGATCAATATTAGTGCAATAACACGGCTATCGATCTTCTTTTGGCCATTCGATCGACATTTTTGTGGTACGATATTTGAACATTCGGTGTCCCTTTTGGTCATGGCCAACTACTTCACACATGTTCACACACAAAGTCAATTATTTCCTTTAAAAGGAATATTCAGGTAACTTTAGTTAGTTATTTTTTGTAATACCACAGTATATAATGTTTTGGATAACAAGAAGTAGTTACTATTTGGTTCGTACCATTGAACGTTATCTTATTCTCGTGCGCACTTTCTCTTACGCAGGTGCGCAATCTTACATACTCTAGTAGGAGAGATTGCGCAGATTAAAGTATTTGAATATTCTTTATTATTAAGCATACAATTAATTATAAAAAAGATTAATAGCATGTAATTGTGTATAAGATACTACAGAACATATTTTGTAACGTTTGAAAAGTTTGCATAAAAATTAGTTTTAGTGAAGGTTTCTTGATTTCTCCCGAATTTACCTTAAAGTGCGGTTTGTTTTGCACACTTCTGCAGTTTTTTTGCACTGCAACGTTTGTTAGAAACTTATTAACGAAATGGATTTCTTGAAAGGGAAAAGTTATCAATCTATTAAAGAAATGAGGCGTAGTAATATAAACAATGGAACAGTATGATTATCAACGTAGTCTTCTGTTACTGCAAAGTAAACGAACGGTAAAGATGGAAGCAAACATTGTGACACTCCCTTGTTTGCTGATATATTGGATCTCTTCATCCAAACAATCAAATTTTAAGGATCTTAACGTACATCGCTTCCAGACACACACCAACGCCCAAACTGGTCTATTTCTCCCCCTTCCTGGTTTCATGATTGTTTAAGGGACAAGGTTGATCCATAATTTGCTGATTTGTTTTCTCCTTTCCTTTCCTCGCCAAGTTCTTTTTCTTTTAACCCTCTTCAACATGGAAAATTTCGATTCGATCCGTATGTGTGTTTCATATTTGTAAGGGCATAACTTTTCAATTGATGCTCCAATTTCAATGAAATCATTGTAATTTTGCAGAGTTTGTTTCATTTGTACGAGACATACACATAGAAAAAGGCAGACAAAAAAGGAAACATCAGCTTTTTTTTGTTCTATTCGAATTTTATTTTGTTTGTCCGTTCTGTATCTGTCTGTGACTGTAAAGCAGGTCGAAAAAGGAATGTATTCGAACAAGGAAAGCACCCATAGGGGTACATAGGAATTTACTTTATTAATTGGCACACTGTACTGAAAGTAAGCTTTAAGTGCTAAACGGTAGCTCCCTACTACTAAACCAGGGTCAACTCTGGCCACAAGGTTCATTCTAAAGTCAAGGGATACTCTTTTAATTGCAAAACTAAGATTAGCATTAAAATAATAGTAACTTTTTAACGGTACGTGAGAAGCAGCCAACATTTCGCCGTATAACATCAGCATCTCCGTCATCTTAAAATTCATTATATTGGAGTCTGGTACGTTTCTTATTGTGACATATGAAATTGGACCAGAAGAACATCAGAAACGCAACGGTAAAATTAATTTTAATATTTAAAGTTGTTAACGGTCAAATCTTTTGTAAATATCTATGAAATGTGTGAAGTAGGAAAATTCACTCTTATTGGCTGTTATGATGCGTACCCAAACTTTTACAAGTGGTTGAAAATTCATTCATACCCCTCTGACTCACCCTGCCACACACGCTGCAATAAAAGTACACATCATAGCACAATAATTGTTTTCAGCCAGTACAGATTTTGACATTTGAATTTATTTATAGCCTTAAGGTATTTATGGCTCAGACTGGGATAGGGTAGGGGAAAGGAAGAGGGAAGAAGTCGGCCAGGACCTAAATTGAAGGTACCATCGCGAAATATGCCTAATGTGATTGAGAACAACCTATGGAAAACCTGTCAGAATGGTCGGTCACTGTTATCGAACCCAGTGTAATGTCCACGACTCTTTCCCCAGAGGCAGGCAGACCCAAAAGCAGACGGAAAAGACCACAAAGGAAAAAAGGGGGAAGACTTCGGCGAGAACATCCCGCAGGAAATGGCACTCAAAAATCCACATCAACTTCCCAAATCTGCGTTTTCCGAGCCCAACGCCCATTAAAGACATGCAGAAGATGGAAGAAAGAAAAACATTAAAATAAGACATGCAGAAGATGGAAGAAAAAAAACATTAAAATAAGACATGCGCAAAGAAAACAGTCGAAGAAGCGTCGAGAAAAAATATCTAGCAGGCCGGTCAATTCATAGCACATTCAACCTTATTCAGCTACCACTCTCATCGCCTTCACCATAACTCACTTTCTATAAACGCGAAACCAAAAACGCAACATCGAAGTGATCGAACTATATGCCTCCAGGCGGAACCCATTTCCCGTCCCTGGAGCAGTAGTCGACCCTTGCACTTCGACACTGTAAGAATAGTTCGGCAGTGGGGACGCCTGTACACCCGACACAATTCGAAAACTGCAGCTCCATTGCAGTATCCAACATTTGCCTCGTTCTTACAAGCTTAAACTACAAATTCTTCACCCAGTACACGAAGACCTGAGGGCCATACCTACTGAACGGTTAGTCAATTAAATTTACAAGGCTCAACGCAGCCACGCGCAAGTTAGCATTGATCGCGAAATTTAGATAAACTTAATCAATTTTACTATTCTCTAAAATTTACTAAGCTATTTTATCAACACATCCGAACCTAACTTCCTCTGAACCCCATATTATCATATACATGTAGAAAAATATCACTCTGCGGACTGACGTAATGGAAGGTTGAGAACCTTAGTAGTTACACTACACAATCCGCCTTTTTGCCATTTCCCCCTTGTCCAATGGTTTAGGAGGTATCTGAACCACTGGTAAGCCTTTTTGGACCTTAAGCTATGACATATATAATTATTGTGAAAATGCGATAATATTTACGATGTAAAAAATTAGTTTAAAATTTACATATTTTTTTTTTCGGGTACCGTCATTTTTCGCGTTGTTTATTTTTATTTTCGCATTGCTTAATGACAACCATTTTCTATGCATGTATAATTTTAATCAGGATCAAATTTTAATTAAGGGCGTAAACAAAAAACAATTACATTTTTTTTTCTAGTGGTAGACTTTTGGGATTGTTGTGGGTTTATATCGAAATTATTTTTAATTTAATTACTTCTGCTAATGTTCATTACCTTAATGCAATGTAGTTTTACGCCCCACATTCAGCTTGCATACAGTCAAGGCATTAATATAATAACTTTGTCGTATACTTGACTTAATGTCAACTGACTGGCCGAGCGGTCTAAGACGGAAGACCATCGGCCTGAAGGTCCCAGGTTCGAGTCTCGGCAGAGGTATTTTAACAGCTAAGGGGAGAATCGTGATAGGGCGAAGTCCAAAGTTACTAGATGGGTCTATATAAAATAAAGTTTATTAAAGGTTTAAAGAAACTACCTCGACTCACTTGCAAGGCTTTGAATTTGAATGGTTCCCGGTTCGAACCCTGCTACCAGGCTACTGGTCTAGGTTTCTTTACCTTCAAACAAACCCGTTTGTTGTTTCAACACAGTGACTGGCTTCTCTTATTCTCCTAACAGACTATAAAATGTCCCCAGAACAATTTAGAAAAGATTTTTTTAAAATTAACATTACATTCTTTAGACTAACACTAGAATATTCTGTATATATTACTACTACTACTATTACTACTACTTCTACTGCTATTACTACTACTACTATTACT
>JAGDQP010021898.1:0-31155 GCA_022664845.1 Lepisma saccharinum | reverse complement strand
CCCCCCCCCCCGAGATCATTCTTAACCCTATCCATCCATTTCTTCCTTGGCCTCCCTCTACCTCTCTTGCCCTTCACTTCGATTACCATCGCTCTTCTGAATACATAGTCATTTGTTCTTCTCATTACATGTCAATATTATTGCAGTCCTCTTTCTTTTATCTTCTTGAATATCTCTACAACCTTGCTTGTTCCTCTTACTCTCATATTTCTCACTGTCTCTTCTTGTTATCCCACACATCCAGCGTAGCATTCACATTTCAGTAACATCCAATCTCTTTCCTTGCGCTTTCTTTAGTTGTTAGAGCATATTTTAACATTTAAAAAAAACTACATTTTCGGAAAACCACCACTAATATTCCTATATAAAACTTGTAGTTTTTTAGGTATGAAATTTTCTCATATCCGATGGGAAGTAATTCAGACTCTCTATTAACACCGAGAAATGTTCTAATCAGTAACACAAATAAAACGAGTATCGTGCGGGAAAAAATTCGACTCCGGCAACATTTTTTTACAACCATGTCTCGGGGATCATCGATGTTTCGGATGTATAAATCACCTTAAAGATTTCTCAACATAATAAAAATGGCATATTTCAGCCAAAGACCGGTGACTCTCTCTGATTCAGTTCAAAGGTACGGAACATTAAAAAAACGGGTTGCATAACTTTTGGAACATTCGATTGTGTATATGATAAAAAGGAACGCAAAACCGAAAAAAAAAAAGAAAAACGAAAGTTCAGCTATTGAATGGATGAACCGTTTTGATAACTCTTATATTCTTAAGCAAGGGAATGATTAGATAAAGCTGCAAATGAAACGATCATATGACTTACACTGATGCACAAAATGAAAGACGTCAAATTTTATAAGTTCGAAAATTCTATGATGATTGAAAATATACAATTCACATATTCCGCCTATTGTACACATACACACACACACACACCTATATATATATATATATATAATGTTGTTCATCCATTTTCTATCCACTGCTGGATGAAGGCCTCTCCCTTTTCTTTGCAATTATCTCGGTCTGATGCTATTTTCATGCATGTAGTTCCTAAAAAACGCTTCATTTCATCTACCCATCTTGTATTTGGACGTTGTCTCGGTCGTTTCTTTTCTCTAGGAATCCAATGTAGTGCATTTGTCGTCCATCTTCCATCTGTTCGTATAGCTATGTGACCGGCCCATCTCCATTTTATCTTCGCAGTCTTGACTATATATTCTACCTTTGTTGGAGTGCGAATCCACTCAACCTGTCCCTCCTACTTATTCCTAGCATGCATCTCTCCATTGCTCTTTGTGTAACTCTTAATATTTGAATCGTCTGCGCATTCATTATCCAAGTTTTACAGCCGTACATCATTACTGGTAAGACACATTGATTATAAACTTTACGCTTGAGACGCATTGGTAGTTTGCTTTTGAAAATAAAGTGTAGTCTTCCAAACGAGGTCCACGCCATTTTACATCTTCTATTTGGTGTAACACACTCATCAACTATTGTCTCTCCGTTAATGTTTATTTCCTTCTTTTCAGCATGTTGATAAAACATTAATTTTGTTTTACTTAAATTCATTTTAAGGCCTATTTTCGAACTCTCATTACACATTTCTTCCTTTCTGGTTTGTAGTTCTGCACTTGAAGAAAACAGTACTATATCATCAGCGAATCGTAGGTGATGAAGATATTCGTCATTAATTTTAATTCCAACTTCATCCCAGTTTAAATCTTGGAACACATTCTCCAGAACAGCTGAAAACATTTTGGGGAAATTGAATCTCCTTACCTGACTCCTTTTCCAACATTAATTTCTTCACTTTCTTGATGTAGTCTAATGACAGATGTAGCAGTCGAGTAAATGTTTCGCAGTAACTTTATGTATTCACTTTCAATGTCTTGATATTCAAGTGATTTAAGTATTGCTGCCAAGGAGACCGAATCGAAAGCTTTTTTAAATCTGTGAATCCTAGACATAGTGGAAGTTCATATTCGTTAATCCTTTCCATAACTTCATTCAGTGTTTGTATGTGGTACATTGTGCTAAATCCAAGACGAAATCCGGCTTGTTCCCTTCCCTGGTTAAAATACAAATTTCGTTCAATACGATTCAAAATAATGTTGGTTAATACTGTATTTTGTATAGAACTGACAGTAAACTAGTTGGTCTGTAGTTTTCGACGAGTTCTTTGTCCACTTTCTTGTACAACAAAATTATAACAGCATTATTTCAACTTGGTGGTATTTCTCTCTTCCTTAGAAAGAATAATTGAGAATAATTTGTCAAGTTCCTCTTTCATCTTTTCACCTCCCCATTTAAACATCTCTATCTTCTCCTGGCGATTTTCCGTTCTTCATCCCTCGAAGTACTTTACCCACTCCTTCTTTCATTACGTCTGGGGCATCTACATCATTTTCTTTTCCTAGTTCTTATTCGGAGTAGTACAATTATCTGTACAAATTTTCAAATATTTTTTATAATTTCTTCCTTATTTCGTGTTACGGTCCCGTCAAGTCTCTTAACCGCAATTATTTGCTTTCTGCTTATTATGAGCTGCTGTTTGATTTCCTTCAGGTTTTTGTTTTCCTAGATTGTATTTCTAACAAGATGCTCGTTGTATCTTCGTACATCCTCTCTTATTTTCTTCCTTACATTTTTATTTAGTTTTATGTACTCAATCCTCTTCATGTAATTTTCCCCTTCTTTTCTTCATCAAGAGTTTAGTTTCTTCCCAGATTTTGCTATTTTATTATGCCTGCTATTTCCTTTGCAGTCTCATTTACTAACTCAGTCAGTATTTTGTTTCTGCTATTGATGTCTTCTTTATCTTCTAACTCTTCCAAAGCAGTGAATCTGTTGCTTAGTTCTATCTTGAATGTCTGTCTGTCTCCCCCTAGGTTTTCCAGGTCTAAAAGTGGCGGTTGTCCTCTGATAAGCTTCTTTCTCTCAAGTCTAGTATTTAGTTTCGGCTTACATCTTACCATCCTATAATCACTTGAGATTTTGAAACTGTTCAGAACAGACTCGTCTTGCAGAATTTCTCGGTTATTCGATAAAACGTAGTCTATTTCGTTTTTGGTCCCATTTGGGCCTTTCTATGTCCACTTCCTCTGGGGCGGTTTCTTGAAAAATGTAATGGAAATGAACAGTCTGTTGGCTTCTGATAATTCCACCAATTTCTCTCCTATCTTGTTTCTTTTGCCAAATCCAAAGAATCCTAAGTTTCCCACTTTCATGTCACTGCTCTGCTTAGTTCCTACTTTCGCAGTGAAGTTTCCTATTACAATTGTGTAATGTTATTTCCTACTATCCAAAATCTTCTGTATCTCCTCTTATAGGTCTTCGACTTCCTCCTCCGGATGCCATGTTGTTGGATCATATACTTGTATAACTTCTATACTGTATCTCTTGTTTATCTTTATTATTACTCGTGCGATTCTATCTGAAATTCCTTCAATTTCTGTGATCCGTCTCTTCAAATCTTTATTCATTATAAAGCAAACGCTTGTCGGTTTTTCTGTTTCTTTGAAGTAGAACATGTGCTCTGGCGGTAGTTCCAACTGTTCTTCATTCTTCCTCCATACTTGATAGTCCTATGATGTCCCACTTAATCTTGTTGAGTTCATTCTCCAATTCTTCTAATTTGTCCTCTCCTGCAAATGACTGACAATTGAGAGTCGTCACGTATAGGTCCGTTCGAGTTGCAGTGTCGGTGTCCTGGCAGTCTACAATCGAAACCTGGGCACTTGACCCTCTGATTTCCTGCAGGACTGACCTCTGCTGTTGCCAGTTGCATTCCGTCCTCCGAGCAATGAGACCCTCCGAGGAAGTTCTCTTACTTGTACTGTCATGTATAAAGAATGGAGGGGTTCAGATATTTGACTCACCACGCTGTCTGCTAATGCGAGTTGGTGAGCTGCCCATCCATGTTGGTTTGCAAATCAGTTGCTTGGTGTACGTACTTTACTTCCAAACAGTCGTTAAGGTTCTACGTCTGATAATGCATTACTATACTTTTGAGCTAAACCTCAAACCTCTATTATCCGTAAAGACTTAATAGTATACTGTTGCTCTTATGGCAACAGCGATGCCGGTTTCACCGTCAAATAAAAAACGAAACTGAGCTTGCTGCTGCCGTTCTCTCATTTTGGGTTGCCATAGACAAGCGGCAACGCTCCAGTCGCTGTTACTTTTTACTCCCTCTTGTCCCGTCAAGCTTTTCAAATGAAATTATAGTTATATTAGATAATTAAATATGTGTAAATGGAGAAAGGAATTAGGAAATTAATTTTCGTACCAATGTTAAATATAAAACAACTACAGGAGATCATTAAAGAGAAATTACAGTAAAGGAATTTCATGTGCGCGTCGGGAGGGGGGGGGGGGAGTACGATAAGTAAAACTGCAGCTGTTGCCCATAAGCTGCAACAGTATAGACCAAACCCAGGATCGGTAATAGATACGTACCATGCATGCAGTGCTGACAGTTATCTCTTCTGTCAGTGCTTCAGTAGATACCATAGGTATATCAGTTTGAATATCATAGTCCACAAGATTATTCTCATTACCTTTATCATGATTATCTTCCTGTACTATCAAATTGTTGTCATCATCAATGAACTTTACTTTCCGAAATTCACCGTTCATCCATTCTTGCGTTTGATTTCTTCATTGAAATATTAACTTTTGCATGTGTTGTTCCAATTCATTAATCCTCTGCCGGATACTATCTAAAACAAACTCACTACTTGGAAATATATATCTATGCATCTCAAAGAACTTATTTCTCCAATCAGGCACCAACCAACGAATCCAAACCCAATCTACCAATAATAGGTTGCAAATCCATCTGATCTGACACTACAAAATTTACTATTTGAGGAAGACCTTGGAAAATCACATATAATTGTATTTCTCCAACAACTGTCACACTAGTGTGATTCACTAAATATAATAGTCTTGGTTTATACACCATCATAGCATCACATGCCAGATTTCGTAGTAACTGCAATGGTACTAAATTCAAATGAGACCCAGTATCACACATGAACTTACTAATATGACTCCCTATCTAAATATTCAATGTCAAAGCTGTAGACTGTGTATTGCTACCAAAAGAACTACAACCTGCTTCATTAAGATACATCAAATCGTCTATATAAATCGATCGCAATTATGTACTTCCATTCCATTTTCTTGTCTCCTTTCCTCCATATCAATGTCCTGAACCAGTTGAACATTTCTTGCCAAACATGCTATCCGAGAAAGACCTTGCTTACTATATTTAAAACAAGTCGCATTGTACGCCCTACATCTTCCTTTTTCATGTATTTTAGCGCAATTTCTACAAGGTTGCTAATTACCTTTATAACATTTCGTGCTATCACCTCTACGAAAACGAAACTGCTAGGCATCTCTTGCAATGAACTCTATAAAGACTCATCTTGAAAGTTGTGTGATCTAATCGTGTCAGCATCTTTATCAACTTGCTCTATTCATGGCGCGATCTCCACTGCCTTATTGAACGTCAATTGTGCTTCAGATGAAAGCTTTCTGCGAACCGTATCACTCGATAGTCCTACTACAAACTGATCACGCAACATCACATCAGCAAAATTTCCCATAAGCACATTTAACTACTTGTTTTTTCAGTGATCTTACATACTCTTGGATCGATTGCATATCTGACTGTCTTAAAATGTTAAAACGGTAACGCTTAATGATTTCTGTATTCTTCTTCCCAAATTGAGCCAACAAACTTGTCCTAATTTCCTCATATGACTTCTAAAACAGTGGTATAGGCGCATTAATATCTTTTAAAATCTCAAATGCTTCTAAACAGTCTTTAAGGCTCTATATCTGATAGTGCATTACTATACTTTTGAGTCAAACATCAAACTCTAGTTAAGAACTTCTGAAAGATAACTAACCAAGTACCATTAAGTCGTCCTCCACATATGACATACACATTTAAATACTTAATCTCTAGTTATACATATGTACAGCATTTATTCGTCATTTTACCAACTTCTGAAGTTCCTATATGCTCCACCTAGCATATTCTCACATGTCAACAAGACCATATACGATATAAAGGGTGTTCCATTAATGCGTACAAAAAAATTAAGGGTGAGTACCTGAGATTGCACAAGAAAAACTTGATAAAAACGAGTGTCGAATATTCAGTACTTTCGGAGCTATAGGCTTGCCGAATGCGTGGGAAAATGAATTTCAGAGCTGTTTAGTTCGAATACGAAAAATCGGAGAGTGGACGGTTCAGAAAATATTAGAGGAAGTCACACCCAGGCTATCCAAAAACGTATGTTTGAAAATCCTACAAGCAGGGCGCAAGGGACTGACTCCCCAAAGGAAAAGGGGGATTCCCAAAAATTCTTTCAAGCAGGGTCAAAAACTGCATTAATGAGACGACTTCTAGACAGGTAACAATAATTCGTTTACCGCATGTCGATATCTCAAGTAGCTCCTGCAAGTGGAGCAATTTTTAAAAATCGTGCGGGATTACATAAATGTCAGGATTATGAGTAACAATAATTCAATCAGTAGTTAGATTAATTGTCCCAAAAGAGACAGTGTGTCATTTCTCAGTAGAATGGTGGTGCATATGTGAATAACAGATGCAACGTAACGTAAGGTAAAAGGTAACCCCGTTGGTCGGGTGGGCAGTGCGCAGGTCTTCGATGAAGAATCCCGGATGGGCCATAGAACCTTGTCGTCAGCATTTAGAACTGTGCGGCTTATTGAACGAAAATCGTGTATATTATTATTGACTAAAATGCATTAGAAATGAAAAATTGAGGGCTGAATTCACAAAACGTAATGTATCAACCAAAATAACATGAAACTGGAAAAAAAAAAAAAAAAAGGAATGTTCATGTGTATTTCAAATCCAGTTGTTAGAAAGCACATATCATCGTGAAAGAATATCATCATGTGATTCTCTCTGTATTTGTAAAGTTGAGTATGATTCCTTAAAATGTTGAAATTGAAATCGGGAAAGACCGAATTTCTGTGCAGATCCAACAGCAAGAGTTAAATTGCAGTTGGCTGTCCTACTTAACAGACGGAATACAATAACATAATAGCTTGGTGGAGACTAATAGCTACGATCGCAGACGTGAAATAAGCACAGGAGAGACGGCTCGTGTTTGTGTCCTGCTCAGGACGAACATAAGATTTTCGGAATGTTCACGTTTTCCTTGTCCTATAATGCGAACGCCGAGACAATACATTGATCAGAGGCACTAACCGCTACCTTTCCCATTCCATTCCACTGAAGAAAGCTCGCCGAGGGACATCCTCGTTCAAACGTAACGATGTGGAGCCTTCAGTTGCAGCTAAAAGTAGCACTGTCAAAGTTTCACTACATTTGTAACGATACTATTACTACTAGTATTAAATAATAATAATAATAATAATTGTCTAAGGGGCTTTTAGAGGGGCACATTCTCCTGATCTTATTCTTTTGTCTCCTCCCCACAATTGTAAGCACAGATGTTACAAAAAATACAAAGAAGCCTTTGAAATGTTACTCTTATGCTGCAAATAAGGAAATCAGATAGTTTCGTTTGTGGAACACTATGCTTGTAATACTTGTTTGGATTGGCAAGGAATTAACCTACAGATTATAAATAAATTAAAATCCAAAATGTATTAAATTAATGCACTATACTTACAACAGGAATTATGTCTTTGCGATCTTCTTTTTATCTTTCGGCAATAAGCTGCTATTATGATAGTATAACAATTTTACGTGTGTTCTAGGTGGACTCCATAAGAGCGAACGCGAGCGTGGGTACGGCGAGTTAATGAACTTTGAATGTTGTCGAATATTTCGGGCGTATCTCGAATTACTTGGGGGGTGGTTACGTTGTTGTATATCTCGAACTAGAGAGCCCAATCCAGCCCGAATGTACCTAGGCCCGCCCGGAAAGCTTTAGAAGTTTTTGGCCCCAGCCCGGCCCCATAAGCTTTAAAAATTCTTGGCTCAAGCCCGGCACGATAAATTTTAAAAAGTTTTGGCTCGAGCCCCAATATATTTGTATTTGGTATAATAATAATAATATAATGCATACCTGCCTATGTGAGTGTTTGAACAATGTGATGCGCTTAGATTTGCTTGTCATTTTAATTTCATTCTTCTGGATTACCGTTTCAATTTATTTCTAACACAAAGGATCAAAATAATCCTTTCGCTTTGAACAGTAAGATTACTTGTAGTCGCAGGTTTCTTAATTCCAGCAAAGAAGTAGCTACTCAAAGTATAACTTTTGTTTACAAAACAAATTATCAGAAATTTGACCCCACCCGAAAGACCTATTACACGGTATTTAACACTATTAGACTGCAACCCTGACTTCATCCACCATTTCTTCCTGCTGGTGTGGTTTCCCTTCATTTTTATATCAAGACGACAACTGACTGTTCACCCTCTGGGATCCAGTGGTTGGATTGACCATATTCTGGTATTGACACGGACCATCAGAGGCGGCTTCAATACGCATACTGTTTTTTGTTATTTGAGGGAAGGGCATGCAGTCACTTGTGTGGCTGCCGACTGGGGTTAACGCCCCGGTGAACAACTAATCCTCTATTGCGAAAGTGGAACCGCTAAGCAACACACTACAAATATTGCATTGTTTGTAACACCTTTCACTCCACGTGGCGTGTACACAGACTTGAACGTTTGGCTTTATTCCAATTTATCGTTTAACGAAAGTCAGTAATTATCGAACTGTTTTAAAGAAGTGCAATTAATCGGCCCGACCTGAAAGGAAAGTAGTGTCGGCCCGCCCCGTGCAGGTCTCTATCTCGAACCTCCGTTGAATACACAAACCTTTCAAATATCCCCACAAATAAAAATCCATAAGATTTAGATCTGGTGAACGAGCGAGCCACGAAAGTGGACCACCCACTCCTATCCATCTTTCCTCAAATACGTCATGTAAATGTATTGGAACTTGCACATAGAAATGAGATGGAGCTCTATCGTGGATAAACTATATTTGACGTCTAGTTTCTTATTTTTAACTGCACCTGAAGGCTCTACATAGTTACGTCTAAAATCTACGTAATAGTATCGTTACAAATGTAGTGAAACTTTGACAGTGCTACTTTTAGCTGCAACTGAAGGCTCCACATCGTTACGTTTGAACGAGGATGTCCCTCGGCGAGCTTTCTTCAGTGAAATGGAATGGGGAAGGTAGCGGTTAGTGCCTCTGATCAATGTATTGTCTGAACGTTCGCATTATTTGACAAGGAAAACGTGAACATTGTGAGAACCTTATGCTCATCCGGAGCAGGAACCAAACAAGCCGTCTCTCCTGTGCTTATTTCATGTCTGCGATCGTAGCTATTAGTCTCCACCAAGAAATTATGCTATTGTTTCAGAAATTCGGTCTTTCCCGATTTCGATTTCAACATTTTAAGGAATCATACTCAACCTTACAAATACAGAGAGAATCACATGATGACATTATTTAAGGATATTATGTGCTATCAACTGGATTTGAAATACACATGGAACATTCCTTTCTTTTTTCATTTTCATGTTAGTTCGGTAGATTCATTACATTTTGTGAATTCAGCCCTAAATTTTTCATTTCTAGTGGATTTTACTGTACAAAAGATTTTGAGGTCTGTCTTGTGTTATTGTTGTTCTCAATTTGCTTTTCATAATGCCCTTTCAGAAGATACAGGAATAGCCAGAAATAGTTTTAGAACACTAGTAATACATTTCATCATATCTTCAAACCCACATTTCTGAAGGTGCTCCAAGAATAGCCTTGTTGTATCCTTGAGATTTTCCAGCTGAGATTCATGTCTAGCCTAGCTGCACTCTGCTTATAGTTGTGGAAGACTAACTTAAATAAAATCAAAGAGTCTTCATTTCTTCTCTATTTGCTGATAGTGCCACTAACTTTCCTACTGACTTGATCATATCTGTAGCTTCCAGCGAGAATCTTTCACTGAGTCCGCGTAGCAAACAGTCAATTAAGGGATAGAAAAGATTGACTCGCATTTCTTCAGAGGAAAAATTATGCGCTGATTCCATGTTGTCATCTAGCAACCTATTTACTCTGTTCTTTTTCCCTCTTGGTATTTCTATGTCCCTCTTTTGACACATCTGTTCCACTTCAGAATACAAATCATGAAAGTGATCCTCATTTCGCGTTTCTTCCAACGCAGCCCCAACATGGAAACCGATTTGACTGCTTTTATTAAATCCTGGCTTGAAATAATTTGCTTACTTTTACAATGATTTGCAAAAAAAAAAAAAAAAAAAAAAAAATAAAAAAAAAAAAAGGATGCATTATTTGCATCGAAAAATGAAACCAAAAGACTAATTTTGACACTAAATTCTCTACTATTATTTTCCCATTTTGCTGACGTAGGTATTTGATGTAAAACGTAGATGATGGAGATAAAATTTTCTTTCATTGATGCCACAGCTTCAGCTCTGCAACCACACTTGATGTTCGAAAGTGACTTCATGGAATGGAGTATACGGTTACCTTCTTTCTGAACAATCTTAAATGTAGCCTGGACTGTTCAAATGTGAACTGGAAGTGAACATGATGCATAGTATAATCAACGAAAGACGAACTTCTTTCATTCAATCACTTTCCTTGCACATGGGCGATCAACAGAATAATGTGTAGGGTCACGAACACCCTGCCGCATCAAAATAATCTTACTTATTAAATACGCTGTAATCTTAAAAAGTATAAACTCGCATTAAATCACTGTAAAAAATGAAAAAAATGTATTAAAAAATGCTTAAATTTCATACTCCATTATAATTGAAGATTTATACACCTAAGATATTTGCGTACTTGAGTGAACATATAGTTTCAATCATTTGTATAAATTCCTTTAACACATTTGATCACAATCTGCAAAAATACTGATATTGTTTTCCCTTGATCCGCTTGTCAAGAAACGGTTTCAATGAATAAAACAATTATTATCTGAGAGCCTTCACTCTTTTAAGTTTAAATTTAAATGAACTGTCATTATTTTCCAATATCTTCTTTCCTTGTAAGGACAAGAATATTTTAAAATTCGTTTCTGACGTCACCTACGCATAGAAAGAAAATTTCTTAAGTATGATGAAATAAAGGACTATACCTTCCTCCCCAAAGACAAAAGTTAGCCAGCCAATACAGTTATGAGGGAGAGGGTGAGCGAACAGCAGCTATTTTTTTTAATACTCAGTTTGAAGTCAGCGGATATTCTTTACTTTCGAATTTATTTATGACCTTTAGGCATCTCAGGCCGGGATAGGATGAGAGAAGAAGCTGTTCCAGGGCCTAGTTGGTAGGCACCATCACGGCACTTGCCTGATGTGACTAAGAGAAACCCTCAGTCAGGATAGGTGGCCGCTTGGATTGCTAAGCCAACTGAGCTGCGGCCACTCGGTGCTATTCTTGACTCTTCCATTACTGCTGGTGTTCTCTCCTACATGGTAATACATTTTTCTGAATCCAAACAATAGTTTCCCTTTCTTCTACAGTAATCTTCTCGCGTTTGGTATCTCTCAATTCCGCTTCCTTCCAATACAGAGTAAGTCAAAATGATGGACCCGATTTCTTTTGTGAAATATAATGAACATATCTTAATGTGAGCTACGCGCGAGGAAAGGCAAAAGTTCAAAGTTTAGTTGAGTTTAGTTTATGTCCCGCGTGGTTGCATTGTCTACCGCTACGCGGCGCTGGAAGCAGTTAACGAAAATTGCGCTGACTGGAGAGCAGAAATCGTTCTGTGATCTGGATTACCATGTAAACAACTCTGTGATGAGTGTTCAACGGCATTTCCGTACCAAGTATGGCAGAGACCCACCTACTGGAAAAACCATTCGTACGTGGTATGAAAAATTCAGAGATACGGGCTGCATCTGTAAGCGAAAATCGACTGGCCGTCCTTCAGCTGAGGAAGAGACACTGGAACGTGTTCGCGCCAGTTTTGTGCGGAGTCCACAGAAGTCTACCTACCGGGCAGCGAGGGAACTTGAAATGCCACAGAAAACTGTATGGCGAATTCTGCGGAAACGTTTACAAATGAAATCCTATCGCTTGCAACTGCTACAAGCCTTAAGAGACACTGATTATGCTGCTCGAGCGTCTTTCTGTGCTGATTTTCTCACGTTAATGGAAGAGGATGGTTTCGCCGAAAGGTTACGTTACAGTGATGAAGCGGTGTTTCACCTTTCTGGGAATGTGAATAGACACAACGTAAGGATCTGGGGAACTGATAATCCCCACGCAGTTGTGGAACACCAACGCGATTCACCCAAGGTGAATGTGTTTTGTGCCATTTCCCCTGAAAAGATTTATGGGCCCTTTTTCTTCCTTGAACCTACTGTGACAGGACAGGTTTTTCTTGATATGCTGCAACAATGGCTCCTTCCACAGCTCGAAGAGGATAGTGCAGATTTCATTCTTCAATTGGATGGTGCCCCTCCGCATTACCATGGCAGCGTTCGGGATCATCTCAATGAGGCATTGCCACAGCGCTGGATAACCGTGCATCTCAGGAGGATCGAGTTCTCATTCGTTGGCCACCTCGTTCCCCCGATTTGCCCCGTGTGATTTCTTTTTGTGGGGTTTCATAAAGGATCGTGTTTACGTACCACCACTTCCAACAACATTGGGTGACCTTCGCGCCCGCATCACAGCAGCCATTGCAGAGATTGACCGTGACACACTACACAAGGTTTGGCAGGAGATAGACTATCGGCTTGATGTGTATCGTGTTACGCGAGGTGCTCACATAGAGCACTTGTGATGTGACTGAAAAAAACTTTGAGAGTTACCCTTCCTACCACATGTATTACATTCAGATATGTTCATTATATTTCACAAAATAAATTTATGAAATCGGGTACATCATTTTGACACCCTGTATATGTGCTTGCACTGCTTAATAGATTATCCTAATCGAGCCACGCTTACATGCTCTATACTGAACGTTGAGAAATGCCAAGTTCGTACCCTCGATGGCCAAAACCTGAATTTTGCAACGATAGTTGTGCTATTTTAGTTGATTTTCCTGCAAAACTCGGAAGTACTATTTGGAAGATCTGCCAATATATTCTAAGTACAACCAATCGACATGAAATGAAATAATATACACATTCGACACAAAGAAATACTTCGACTATACATATTTTCTCACGCCAGACTTTATTCTCTATATCTTCAAATTATATTCTACAATCTTTATCAAAGGACAGCTTGATGACATTTAAAAATTTTAAAAATCTTAAATCCATGCAGCAAAAATAACCCCACATAAATGTTATATCTTTGCCTGTGTGGAACAATCATATGAAAATGTCAATAATCATCCGATCATTAATCTCAAACACTAACAGAATACCTGTCATAACCATATACTTGTAAAGTAACCAAAAAAATAATAATGATAATAAAAATAAACACTGGTGCTATTGTTGAGTTATCGTTGACACACTATATGGAATTAAAGTGACACCTGAATTCGTAGCAACAAAAGTAAGTCTCTTGGAAACATCACCGTTTGTTTGAGGCACAGTGCATCAAGATATGCTTAAAAAAAAAAAAAAAAAAAAAAAAAAAAAAAAAAAAAAAAAAAAAAAACTGAATATTTTATTCGCTGCACAGCCTACAGATTTGATGAACAGCAATGTAGCGAAACATAGATACTTATAATTATTAAAAAGACTCCCTTCACCCAACTTGAAAATTATTGAATAGTAAAAGTATTCTTCAAAGGACAACTTGCATAAGACAGGCAAATCTGAGACCTTCTACAAGAAATAAAAGCCCCTACCTTCACCCAAATTTAAAAAATAAATGTTACAACAAATTGCTGCACTACACAAAGTTCCATAAAATATAGCCGTAGTCTTTCAAAGAAACAACCTTGTATGTAACCATATCGGGATTTCCGGCATAAGTAAGCAAAGTGTTACATAGCAAACGAAAGGTCTTGGAACGAGGTATTGATTGACGTAATTAGTTGGTTACTATACCCATGGAGTTTTGAGAAATTCGACAATTACAATTGAAAAAATCGGTAAGCAGCAGCATTCAAATACACCCTCCAGAAGAATTTCCAATTGTGTTGAAACTTGTTAAAGAGGTACTACTGTGACTCATTAGCAACTGAGTAGGGATGTTCGGAATTCCGGAATCGAAATACCAGTTTTTGTGATTCCGGAATATCGGAATTAACTCATGGAACTTCGAAACAGCAGGTTTTTGAAGTAAAGTAGGGAAGACTAGAAAAGTTTTTTTTTTCATTGCTCCAAGTGCATGAGTAGTTTAGCGCGATGACTTGTAATCAAAGGATTCCGGCCGGGTTCGATCCCCGGAGGAAATGGAAAAGTCCGTAATGTCGGAATTCTGGAATATTCTAGAATGCAAAGTGTTCCAAATTCCGGAAGTGACTTCGCACTTCTCAACACCTCTACAACTGATTGCATTGTGGGTGTATACCAAACTAGATAGGTTGTCGCAAATACTAAGTAGGGGTGTTCGGAAGTACGAAGTCAATTCCGGAATTCGGATATTTTTTCGATTCCGGAATTTCTACTTTTAAAATGCTGACAATCTGATTCGAAGTTCCGACTTTCGGAATTCCGATTACGGAATCCTAATTTCCATTCTGGAATTCCGAATATCCTAACCAACGCACACGGTGCACAGTAGGCAAGAAGTTAAAACTAGCGGGACAGAACTCATCTTTGGACATCGATACTGATCAATTATTTTATGCCACGCCATAGCCAAGCAACTGATCTTCACTTTTCCGCACATACAAGGCCAGTACATTTTAAACGGCTGACGTAGTAACACATTGAAGTTACTGATAAACGCGCCCTGCAAATGGAGCCAAGCAATTGGGTGGCGAGCGAGGAAATCGAAGGTTTTGTGATAGCGGTATGTGTGGGAAATGTACTTTCGGGTTTGCACTTTGTAGTGTGTGTTAGTGAGGCAGGAACAATCTGGTAGATGTACTTAAGTGCGCTCAGAAGTGAATATAGAAAAAGCGAGAAATTCTACAATGGTATTGGCAGCAACACACAGGTACAAAACGTTCCGCGACTGTCCGTGCATTCAAACCTGAGCTGGTCTACGGACTAATTTATTGTCTTTATGAAGTAGATTTTGCCTTTACGTGCCCCTTTTGCAGGTTAATTTCGCGTAAGTTGCAGTCTGAAACGACAGCCCCTATCATGCGTAGGGAACTGTGTGAAGTGACATGACGGCCTGTCGGGGTTTTTCAGAACTCAACTTTGTCCTCGTCCATCACTGGAGTCAACAGAGAACTGATTTATCGTTTTTCTACCATTCTTATGGCTTTATCTTGAGAATTCGCGGTCGAGGTTTAGGCATTTGGGGAATATGCCTAAGTAACATTAAAGATGTGTATATCAATTTACAAGTGAAACTTTATCCATGGTGTTATATGCGTGTTATGGCTCACAAAATCCTGATACATGGTAGAAAAGTACTCGAGAATGGTACATTATCAATCGACATGCTATATGAAGATGCACTAGAGGAGCGGCATAAAACTATCAAGTGTCGGGTAGCCCATACGAGGAAATGTTTCCCCAAACAAGTTTACGTAACGTATTATTTCTGGTCACTGTTGATCCAGTTGTAAGTTATCTTTCGAAAAGGCCCATGATAAAAAGAGGATATACTTCCCGAAAGAGGACTGAAGACAACAGCAGCAACTACGACCATATGATGAGTTTGCTTCTAAAGCTGTTGCTGCTGCTACTGATTTTGCCTTGTGATTTTAGTGAGCCAGCATAATGATTATCCTGCAATTCATTCTATATGGTAACGTGTATTCACACTACCATTACATATTTTGCCGTTTCATTAAAAATAATGTTTTCCATCATTTACCATCAGTCTTTGTGTTTCATTTCTTCATATACTTCGTATCAATCATGAAATTATAACTTCACGCGTGTGAAAGTTTCTTAGTCCAGCGATAGGAATTTTGTCCTGTTAGATTTGATTTCTGGCCCACTGTGCGGTGTCTGTCCACCACAAAGCCCACATGGCAAGAGCTGTGTCAAGGATCTCACGCACCACAGGTGAGCGCTCTACCACTGAGCCATCGCAGCCCTACTATTGTTTATCAAGATTTTAACACAATTGGGGACCCTTCTGACCTTTAGTATAGTCATAATCGATCCTCTCAAACCCCATAGATATAGCAATTAATTATTACTCCAATCGATAACTCTCATCAGTAGATTTTGTTTTATATGTAATACTAGTTTTGCGTCACAATTAAGCAAAAAAAAAAAGTCCCTATGGACCTACAAGATTATTTGCCTAAATATCAACTTCATCCCAATTCTATACAGCTCCTGTAATTACAAAACACACTGTATGCATATAAAATGCAGATCTTGAACAGAAACTTAGAATGAGACTTCTGCTGATTCAGTTTCCAGATGAAAAAATATAACTTTTGGCGTCCATTATGGAACTGTACGTAAATCATAGAAATTGTAACGTTATGGATCTACAACGTAATTAAGTAGTTAACTTTTTGAACACTATTTTATTAGCACTGAATAAGGTTTAGTTATAAAATCAATCTCAATGGCGCTTCAAGTCAAATAGACCATTACGCACAAAACAAAAAAAAAACAAAAAGTACATTAAAATTCTAAAATAATTTCTAGTTATAAAATATGTTTTAGGATATACACGTTCAATTCAGTCACAAGAAAGGTAAGCAACTTACCACGACCCACCAGCAGGTCTACATTGGTAGATCTTTTCACTTTGACAGCAATATAAATAAATACTAATAATGAGAAATAATTTATTGTACAAGGACAGAACACAATACAGATCCTTAAATAATTATTGGCAGGCATTATCCAACATAAAATAACATAACTGAGCAAACGTAAGTTCCTGATTTGGCCACTGTGACCTATGTCCTCAACCTGAAAGCAAAAAGTATCCTGCTAGAAATTAGGTAGATAATAATACTTATAACCATGATTCTGAAGAAAAAATCATGGCATAGAACTGCTGCATGTAATCACTTAATCCGTATACTTTATCAAGTGTGAAGTGTTTTGTCACGTGACTAAACTCTTGTTATTCCCTACGAACACCCACACACTTTCGGTAGCGAGGCAAAATCCTGAGTGGCTGATACTGCTTTCTACATTTTTCTCAGTGCTTCCAGCGCCGCATCCAATCGACTTAATTCACCTTCAGCTTGAGCCATCTTTTCACTGTTGCTCTGTCGGACTTCTTCAGGCACTTTCACAGTGTAATATGCTGCATTCATCGCTTGCTGTAATTTTGATACCTGTTCCTTCAGTCTCTCTTGCTTCTTCAAGAGCTTCTCACATTCTTTGGCAGGATCAATCAACCCCTGAAACATGAAATTATGAGAAATAATATAAAATTCACATGCATGTTTAAAGACTTACACAATATCGATTTATTGCATTATATTCCTGAGTACTGACGGATTTATATATAAAAGAATTTTCTTTCTTTCTTTCTTAATTTTCTAAATAAATTCTACTCGAGTTTTTAAATGAACGAATGATCAGTTTAAAATAAAAATATAGTTTCATTTTATTGTCTCATTCGACACCACTACAATTTTCTGTTTGTATGTCACGTGTCAGTTTACCTGCTAAGGCGCTATGGAGAAAAATTCGTTGATTTAAACTACAGTTATTTATTTATTTGACGATGATGGGTGTTCTGCCCGCAGGAGGTTTTAGACCCAAAGGTCGCCGAGCAATATGAGCTGATACCACGGCTTTCATCGGAGGACAGACATATAGTTTAAATGGAGTTCCAAACCACCTGTTTATTTACTAAGAAGAAAACTGTAACTAAATAAATCTCATGTACACTGTTCTTTACGTATATGTAGTAAATCTTGTTCAGAGCTAAATTCTAAGGGACTAACATTTCTCTAAATTAAACAAGCTTTCGCTCACTAGCAATCAAATTTTATTTCTATATATATTTATATATAATGTAAGCGTCTAACAACAACAATAATAATAAAAAAGTAATTTAATAATTTCCTATGAATAAAGACAGGCGATGTACAATGTTTTATTATTGTTGTAATTCATGTAATTAAGGGGTTGTGGGTTCAATAACCGGTGGAGACAAAAGTTTTGACCATGCTTTAAACTCTACGTCCCAACCGTAGGACGTTACCTTCATCCGACGGGTGGTAATGGAAAACCACTACCGATTCACTTGCCCAAGGACCTTAGAGTCATAGACCTGCCACTGGGCAAACATCCATCACTACCACCATCATCATTATTACTGCTCTGTAACAATACCTTACCTCAATTCATCCATCGTTTTAAAAATAAAAAACTGAGTTTTTCACACTTGATTAATAATATGGACTGTTATAGCACTGTCCATCAAGAAGCTTCTAATCGTCATCACACTAAACTAAGCTGTTAAAAAATTAAAACCAAGTGTAGAAAAACTAGGCATGGAAAAATGCCTTTAGTGAAAGAAAAGAAAAGTGACTGGTGCAAAGGCCCACCAGTGAAATTAATAAAGAAAATAGAAGTGTGTGAAGCATTTAGGTTGAAAAGTGACCGTTGGGAAGACCGGGACGACGTTGGGAGGATAATATTAGAAGAGATCTTCGAGAATCAAATGTTTGTGATGAAAAGTGGCTTTATCTGCCGAAGTTCCGTAAGCCATAAAGGAAGGAAGCAAAGCATTTTCGCTAATAATTTTAAAACCTGATAAACACAGAAGCTCTAAAGGGATCTACACAAAGAATTAAATAAAACAAGGTCACAAGAATAAACTTAACATGTTCTAAAATAAAATGAACTAGACCTGTCCCTCGCATATAAATCAGAATTCTAGCATCTGGATCATCCTCAAGTTGGGGATGTTTTATCGCTATCTGAGATGACCTATATAAGATGATATAATTTAAAAATACGTAATTAATTAACTAAAATTGTGTTGTATTCGATACAATGCGGTAGCTCTAAACGTCGATAGATGATAATCATGTGTAAGACGAGTATTTGTTATCCGTAGCACTTTTTCGCGACTACTGGTTCGTCAAGATTTGGCACACTATCTGTGCAATGATTTCTTCCTGAGCTCCAATCACTTCCGCTTCTTCATTGTGGCAAAGTCACGTAGGGGTTACAAACACCTTTCCTCTCAGAATTGAAGTCACACAAACAGTTCTGTTAATACTTATACATTAAACAATTATTACATATAGAATACGGTCTTCTGAAAGTGATTCGTAAAGTCAATCTCTATGCATTTATCTCATAGTATTTGTAATGTTTTTTTTCTTTCTTTTGAACTGTCCTTGATGTAAGTAGTTACTTCTGCATCAGAATAACCCTGTTTTACCTATTAGAACTGAATAACGAGACAGGCACAGAAATAATGGTTTCTGCAGTGAAAGCAAATAGAATCCGGATCCTCCAGATGCCTGACAACTGCTCTGTTCACATTAAGGAGGAGTATTCCTCGTCCCTCAAGTCAATAAACTAATACCTACTGGTACAGAAAGTCGAAGAATTTTTCTACCAATTGTTCAGTACGGAAGAATTAATTGGTAATTTCCTTTACACAAATACTTTGTATACGGTAACTGTAAAAAAAAAAAAAAAAAAAAAAAAAAAAAAAAAAAAAAAAAAAAAAAACCAGCACCGGGAATGGGGTCATATGCACCGGGAATGGGGTCATATGCCGAGCAGCGCTCATGTATTCTATGTATCTTTTATGTTACCATATACAAGCTCTTTGTGATAAATAATTATCATCCAGGAAAGTTTACCATCATCAGCTAAAAAATCCGGCAATCATAACCAGTAATTCTCTATGGAGTAAATATACCTTAATACGTACAGCTTCAAAGTATGTAAACTCAATTAAAAACCAACCAATGTTCAGTTCATTCTCCAGGCTATATTTTACTTATATGGTAGTAACTAAAGTGACATAATGGGATAGTCAGATACAAAAAGAAGAAAGTACCTTTAACATAAGGTGCACTTCACATTTATCTGACACAGTTAGGATAGCACATCCCTGAGGTGGAGATTGTGTTAAATCCACTTTACTGCAGTACGCCAAAGTTGCTATCGCACCAATATATTTCTCAAGGGTTGACGACAGAGCCTGATTTGAACAACAGATGTAAGCTGAAAATACAAAGCATATTTCAAAGTGAGAATTTCTATTCAACTACTTATATCTATATAAAGACATGCTACAACTGATTTCTATTCAAGCTCACTAGAATAAAGAACCAATGCATTTTCGAGAATATCTGACAAAAATAATATGATTCTAAACTAAACTAATGTTTCATTCGGAACTAATGTGAACGAAACTACTGTCAAAAAACGATAGTTTGCAGTTGAAGCAAAGTAAAATAGACATAACAAAATTAATAACTATTCATTATGTCACAGGAAATCATTTAGGTGCACCGCTCGACTAACAGGACCAAAGGAAAATGGACGAATCAATAAATAAAAGTTACCATCTTTCAAAAATTAGTACATCCGGAAATTAATATTACTTTTTATTGTTATTACTTACATTCAATCTGAGTGAATAGTTTGAAACTTCCATTTCCTGGATGAAAAATTCCATTTTGTCCATAATATCTAAATTCTACACAAAGATCATCAACTCGCTAAAATTCACAAAAAACAAACCATATCATCAGATCTAAATATCAGAACCTTCCCAACTTCGTACATCTTACTCGTATAATACTTTAAAGATTCTCTAAGAAAAAATATTTGTGCGCGAATTAAATATACGCACGGAATAAACTGATCCAAAACTATAATCTTATTATTATGCAGAGACAAAAGGGCTTAAGACTGACAAAAATAGAAATAAGACGTTCAAATAGAAAAGAATACGAATAAAGTCTTGACTTTCGGATTGGAAGACAAGTTTCATGTAAAAACAAAAAAAAGATTTAGTCACAAGACGACTACTTCTAAGATTAGTAGATGCATTCTGACTTCACTCACAACGGGATAATTTCCCTACTTAATAATTCAAGATGTACCCGAATTAAGAATTTCCAAGTGTGGGTATGAATTAATCATAGAATTGATTATTTCCTTCCCGGAACTAAACAAAGCAAAGCAAACGGAGGATAAACTTGACAATGTACTCAACTAGACAGGTGAGATTCTCAATACATTTAACCAAATAATAAAAAAAACGAAATAGGTTACTTACCTTCAGTTTTTGTTTTGTTTTGAAGATTATAATCCGCTCTTGCAGATCTTACCATATGGACAATTTTTTGTAACAATTCAACGTCCGCTTCAATTTTTGTCTCTCTCCATGAGCACTGCAAAAATAGGAAAATAAATAGTTAACTCCGACGTGAATATAGATTTAGATACGTATACCATTACTCTTCAATCTATATCATGCTGGGAGTTACTTCTCAGCCTCCACAATTCATTATTCACTCCCACCCTCTCTCACGTTCTGTTCGAAACGATAACTTTAAAATGTCTTTTGCCTTTTCACATGTACGAAATACTTTCTCTTACAAATCAAAAGATCTTTTACAACTGTTTTTCCGTGATTTTCCACATTCCCAGTTCGCAGTCGTTCCTTCCGCATAGAGGTCGAACTCTCAAAGAAACCTTTGTGTTTTCCTGTATATTACAACAACAGGATTCATCTTTTTTTAATTTTATTTATGGCCTTTAGGCATCTAAGGGTCAGGCCGGAATAGGGGAGGGAAAAGGATACAGTTGAAGGTACCATCGCGGCATTTCCCTGGTGTGACTGGAAAAAAAATCTGGAAAAACCTCAGTCAGGATGTCCAGCCGCTGAGATTGAACACACGACCTCTCGAATGCTAAGCCAACGCTCTACCACTGAGCCACGGCCGCTCGGTACAGGATTCATCTATTAGAGCAATGGTTCCCAACTATATCCAAATGTGAATGTCTTGAAGCCAATGATAATTTATCGCCGTCCCTTCCTACCTTGCCACACATGATTAAATAAAACTGAATATAGTCATGCAATAATTATAACTGGTAAGTACGAGTTACTTACACTATCCC
Organism: Lepisma saccharinum; assembly: GCA_022664845.1. Classification (NCBI taxonomy): domain Eukaryota; kingdom Metazoa; phylum Arthropoda; class Insecta; order Zygentoma; family Lepismatidae; genus Lepisma; species Lepisma saccharinum. The sequence continues at coordinate 9,006 of JAGDQP010021898.1, read as the reverse complement.
ACAGAGTTCATACATATTGGCGAAATGCAAAAAGTAATTAGAAATTAAAGCATTAATATCAGTTAATTCATTACAATAAAAATAACTATTTGTTTGTTTATATTAGGTGAAAAAACAAAAAAATAAAATTAGAATCTGGTTTCAGGTGGAAAATGCTTCCAGGCAGGCCACAGTTTAGAAACCATTGTATTAGAGAAAGCAGAATTGTATTAGCGAATAAGTCTTAAATAAAATTCAAAATCAGAAGCGAATGTTACGCATTTATTTTCCACAATATCGACCAAGCTTTTCCTCTTCTTCTCCACAAACTTAGTTATCTTTTGATAGAGATCTAAAAAAAATATTTCTAACCCCCACTTTCGGTTCGTTTTAAAGTAGCTTGCTCACAGTTTATAAAATATTTCAACGTCAATAGTGAGCTAGTGTCCGACTAGTTTGTTCCAGAAAAATTCAAAACGTACAGAGAATTCTAGGAAATTAGCCAAACTAGATGTTTTCCAAAATACCATTGTGTAAAACATAAAACTTCAGTAAATTAACCCAGGAGAGGTCGCGCTAAGTGTTTTCGATCAGTTTGATTTTACAGATGCAATGCTACATACTGGATTTTTACTAAGATTATATTTGAGTTTACTAATATATTTTTTAAGTTTAATAATGTTGTTTTTGTTTTGTTTGAACAATGAAATAGTCTCCTGCTTTTCAGATCCAGCGAAAAATTAAAAATGTCAACGGTCGCATGGGGTTAAAATGACCAATAAATGCAATCACACGACAGGTCGCGCTGGGTGGAAAATACCAGGATCCTACTCCAACTGCCTCATTCTAAGCCTAAGCAACACAACTAAAGGGTAAATGAGTGGTGTATCATGCTACTCACATTGGAGAGGAAAAGCAGGGGATAATTTAAAAATGGCGACGTAAATAATGCAAAACTGGTCACAAAGACCGCTACGCGACCTCTCGCGAGTTAGGGACGTAAAAGGATTTTTTTCTTTTTCCTATTTTGCTTAATACTAAAATTTTATCGTGTTAATGAGCAACTACGGACAGAATCTACTGCTTGAAGTCTGACTCTCCTGCCGAGGAACTCTGCAAGTTCCCATCGATAACAGAACGCGGAAAATCCGGATAAGAATGGAGCAAGCATAACTAATTACTTATGGAAAATAAGTGAGTGATTTTGATAATTCAGTGCAATCAATAACGCGAAACGAAAGATGTAATATGGAAGATATAAGACTCGAACAGCAAAGTCTAAAAATAAAAACTACGTAATACTAAATTTTATTTTAATTTATTTTCTATCGCCTAAGCCTGTCATATGTCTGAAAAGATTACGTCTCTCGGGAGACCACTCTTCCCGGGTGATAAGGATAGGCTAGGATGTTTAGGTACTATCCCGCCATTCACCAGGCGAGACTGAGGAAAACGTGATAAATCCGAGTCAGGTTAACAGCTGCTAGCAGAAATCGAACTTACTTGCCTGCGTACGGCGAAAGAGTAACAAACAAGCCTTTCCTTCGTCAAACATCAAAACTAACACAACTTAACAACTGTAGAACTTTACCTACCTCATCAACTTCGGGATATGGTGTTACACAGATACTCGGAGGTTCATTATCTGATTTTTTAGGTAACCTCTGGAATAATTCTTCAGTAATAAATGGCATGAATGGAGACAGAAGTCGTAAGCCTACATCTAATGTTATGTACAGAGTATTTTTAGCCGTATGCACAGCTTCTACATCGCCTTCTTGAAATATGGGTTTCAGATATTCCTACAAACAAAAAGGCATCGTATTTAGTAACCAATGTAAATATTTATAATAAAAGATTACCAAGTAAACAAAAGAAGACCGTCACTTACCAATTTCTTGAGTCAGGTCCCTCAGAGAACTGAATATTCTCATCAATTTAATATATTTTAACAATGACATAGTTCATTTTTCACACATTTAACTAAATAAAACACCTTAAGGATTTTTGTTTGTGGAAAAAAAATACTACTGAAATACTTTTATCTCCCGGGAGGAATTCAGAATATCGGGGAACTGAGAATTTCATGACCACTTTTAGAAGACCCCTCGGTCCGTCCGTCCATCTGTCGACAATTTCAACTCAGAAAATACTAGGACTAGAAAGGTGGTTGAGGTGTCGTTGGAAAGGTCTCGCCGCAAGTTTTCCAACGCAACAATGATCATATAAATAGGATGCTCGCTGCTGAAGCCTGGTGGTAGCTTATATGCAGTTTCCTGACTGGACTCCACCTCATTTCTTTATAAAGGGAGTGGAAGAGTAGACATAGAGCCTTGAATATGAACTGATTTTTTTATTTAAGGCCTTTAGATAACTTTGGCTCAGGGCCAATGGATGATGAGAGAATTGGTGGAGTAAAGAAAGTGTGTAATGTGGGCAGAAAATGTACTAGCCAAAATGGAAGTGAGTAAATATACCAGGGCATTTGGCTACAGGAATAAATCCGAACATTTAGAAATGTCAGGCTATGCGTCCTTATTGCAACCAAGTAATATCACACTGATATTAGTTAACGAAACACCTTTACAGATAATTGGCATGGCACAGGCATCAGCACTGGTGAGATGCAACAATCATGATTATTAGTTAACACTGGTGTGTAACTAATATTCCTATGAATAAAGTTGTATTGGGTAGAAAAGGAATCGATACGATTTGACCTTGGTGGAGAAAGAGAGAGTTTTGTTTCCCCAAATTGGTGGCAATAAAGTGACGGATCTGGTTTTAGTCGATTTGAAGAAAACTATGATCAGTTTGGAAACAAAATGCATATAACAATATGATGAACTCGAGTTCTTATTTGATCGAAAATGGCAAACGGCAATAGAATAGTTTGTGCACTACAGACAAAAAAAAAAAAACTACAGGAACATTTAAATTTATTACGAAACGAGGTAATGACACAAGGATGCATGATACACGTTGGTACGGAACCTGACTTGTTACTCAATACTTCTGATAAAAGTACTAATACTGTTGTAATCTCTTCAACGAAAGTCAATAAAGCGTGTGGTTTGGAAGTGAAGTACAGTTACGTTGATAATAATGGTACACGGATATTACCACAAGTTCAAAGCAAGAGAGGGACGGCGGAAGCTGGTCAAAAGAAAGAAGAAATTATGGAAGAGGGCAGAGTACCACAGAAAACACAAATTACACAGGAGAAAAGAGAAACAGAGGTTAAGGAGCAATATGGTAAAGGAAAGAAAAACAAAGGTGAAAATAAAGTAAAATTAAATGATAAAACAGTGAAGAGTCCAATGTAAACAGAGAAAAGAAAGCAGCATCATTACTTATCAGGATAATGACCGATCAGGATATTTTGGACAGTAATACTGATTAGTTACAGGAGTATCTAATGCCTTGAAGGACAATAAAGGTGGTGTACAACAGTATTGAGTATGTATTGTAATAAGCTAATCAAGAGGCAAGTTCGTATATTGTTTACTGTTTTGGTGTTCGTCGTTTGAAGTAAGTCTTGTTTATTTTGAAGTTGGGTGACGATGGTTCACTTACAGTTCGAGTCACTTTGCTTGGACAGGGTGGTTTTCAAATGAGATTGAAGGCATCTATCTATATTTAATATCAGGTTGGCAACATATTGTGCGTTGTTAATTGATTGAAAAGGTATGTGAAGTGTCTTCAACTCAAGAAAAGTACAAAGCTGAACTGCTGTGGGCAGAAACGGTATAAGTAAATATAGTAGCCCAAATACAATTGTTTGCGTATATCGTACGGCTTTTGTCGAGGAATATTTAACTTAGTGATGGGAATAATACTAAGAGTATTTCTAGGTGTTGAATTATTTCTTATTGTACACTAATAAGAATAACTATCATCTTGGGAACTTCATATGTTTGAGTTGAGTTACAGTAATTGTATAATCGAGATTAATTATGTGTGTTGAAGTATATTTTATCATTCTGTGTAAAACAACCTGTTTATGTGGTTTCAGCGTTATCACTGTTTGGATACTGAACGTTGAGAATAAATCTATACTTTATATATCACTCCTTAGATGAGTTATAGTTACATTCAGTAGTTAGCCTGATTTAACCCGTACTAAGTTAGATTACAACTGATGTATGGAATTGAACATATTCTAGTGTATGCTAGACCTTAATGAAGTATCTGGAACAAAAAAATAATAGAATATACAAGACGAAACGACTGCAGTGGGAGAAAATGGAAGAACTCCGAGAAAACTCACGCACACTGTGTTTGTCTACCACGAAGCCCATACGGCAGGAGGGGGATCGAACTGGGGACTCCACGTACCAGAGGTGAGCGCTCTACCACTGAGCCACCGCGACAAAACCTTGAAGTTTGAAAGAGGGCTCCTTTCTACAAATCATGATATTTAAAGGATTTGGAAATGCATGCCGGATTTTAACAACTGTTATAAAGAAACGAAGATACGTAAATCCTACAGGCAAGAGGTAAGAACCTAATTATTTCATTTTCCCCATTGTACTGTTAACATCCTGAACGAGATGGTGAGCTTTTAAGGTCGGGACATACAGTTTTTAGTGAAGTGAGCTCCGAACCATTGAATCCGTGGCCATGCGCAGTTATTTGCTCCCCATCCACAAAGAACCAACGAGTGACTGTGTAAGTTAGTAATATACCATAAATATTGTAAGTATTTGAGTCAACGTTGTGTTTCAATATATAAATAATTTACTATTACTAGATAAATATGATAATTGTCATGGTTACATTTTATCTGAAATAAGAAATATTGAAAATTAAATGCAACAAATCTTTAAAAGATTGTATATGTAATTTTATTGTTTCTTAATGCTGAAGAAATTAGCACAACGAAGTACTAATAATTATACAAAATCCGTAAAACTACTTGAACACAACATCGAAGAGAAAGCAACTTACCAAATAAACGTCGCACAGTTCATAAAGCCACAAATTATAACACGCCGTTGTAGCCATTGGAAAATCATACTGTTCAAACCCTTTATTACAAGCTTCCACAGCAGCTGCCACACGACTCAACATCCACAAATCCATTGGGGACTCACGGCCGGTCAGCTGCAAAACAAAATCCTTCGTGTTATTGTCTTCAACCTACGTAAACACTACTCGACATGAAATACAAAAGAATCTCTTAAAACAGTGAATAAAGAACAGATTAAAAGAAGACAAAAAACATATTCGACATCACTAGATGTGTACATTTCTGTAGGTATTTTTTTGTTTTTTTATACACAAAAAGCCTTCCTTAAAAAAAACCTGTCAAACTGCTCGATGCTTCTGATTACTCACTCCCCCCCACACACACACACACTAAACAAATAATTTTACATATGTATACCGAACTACACTTGATCCATACCTCTCTTCCTTGACTAACTTTGGTAAATTTAATTTTTATAGACAATTCAAGAAACTGCTAACTCTCTACACATCGGCCTGAACCAGCTGCCTAAAGGACTTAAAAATTCAATTCAAATTCTGTACACATGTTACAGCAGTCTTACGGACGCGCTACACGTGCTATACGTATATAACTACACGTGCTTCCTGTATAGTACATGTATACTCAAAAAGCAGAAAAGAAAATTACAAACAAATTACTGTATGCAAATAGTAATAGGTAGTTAGTGGATTGAACAGAATGTCTTGAATACATACACTGGTATACGGGAGGCTACTTTTTAAATATTTGTGTTAGATGAGTGTTGATCGAAGAGCCCGTGGAGTTTCCAAAAAAAAAAAATTGCAACAAAATTAAAAAGAACTCCCTAGCAAGAAAAATATACTTTTTTTTTTCAGCAATTTACAGACACTACTTGGTGCATTTTATGTACATACGAAAAGAACATTCATGACACTGTCGTCTTACCTTCACTGATGATGATTCAGCAGACGAAAGGTCTGTAGAGTCACCACTCTGCAACTTCAATTGGTTTCTTTCAGTACCGAAACTTTCTACATGATTGTACCACCTCAGAAGATGAATTCGGTTATTAGTAGGTTTCTTTGACAATGCGTCAAATACTAAAACATCTGCCTTTGACGGACTGTAGCCTTCAACGTAACTGTGATCAGCAAGGTAATTGTTCAATGAATTAAGTGCAGTATCAGAGTTCAAATTGCTCAAAGTGATGTGCCCATTCTTCAGAAATGAAACAGTTACAGAATCTGCAATGTCCAATCCCTGCTTCTTACATGAACTCACAGTTGGTTTGAAGTCACTTCCTAAATACATCAACGCAAATTTCGTTGCATTCCATATTTTATTGCAGAAGAACCTGTAGCCTTGCACTCTCAGTATGTCCAAATTAATATCGCGACCTGTCGAAAAGAAGTAAGAAAAGTAAAAGTAAAAGAATGCATGGAAATTATTTTTTACTACAAACAGAATATCAAATACAAAATATAATGAAAGAAACAACTGCTCATACATGACGTACTTTTCATCACAATTATTTTTCTAAGGAAACATTCATTCTCTTTCATAATACAAATATTGGTTAAGAAATACAGGACGTAAGAAAAGTTCCAGAACCCAAAAGGTGAAATTTGGCTTATTTTCATAATTCACAATAGCAAATTAAAAAAAAAAAAAAAAAAAAAATCTACGTGCTGTACAGACTGTGCTGTGCTTTGTGAAACTGAAAAAAAAAACTAGAAAACCCGTCAGTATGGCCAGTAAGAGAACTGAAACCTGCGTGCCTCTCTTGTACCGATCCCAGTTAAGTTCCTTCTATCAGATTGTTAGAAAATGGCCAAAATGCACCTGTCTGCTATTGTACGGGACCGATGAAACGTGAGTACTACCCCGTTGACGGTCACAGCGACAAACAGCCTTCAAGCCATATGAGGAGTGTAGCTGCATCGTCATGTGATGAGGACATAGAACGTAGACAACTTTCGAACGCTGGATACCCTGGACCAGTCTCCAAGATAAGAAAAGTAGAGGACGCAGGTCAAGGGCGGGAAACAACGCTTTAAAGGCACATATGTACGCAAATCCACGCACCACAGTCAGGGTACTCTGAGCATACACAGCAAGTAAAAACAAATGGACCGCATAAACTGACTGATCATCACGAACAGCGGATGGTGGGTATCTGCAATGTGTTTCAAAATTTACGTGTCCCCGAAAAGAGCATGGAAAAATGGTCACTTTCATATTTATGCATCTAAGCCACTTCCTGAAAGACAGGGTGTTCAAAAACATGGGTAGTGCATAAAGCGAGTGCCTCATGGTAGCCAAATTTCTTCAAAACGGGTTTGAGAGCCTTGTCAATCGTTGGTAGAGATGTGTCGTTGCAGACGATGATGATTTTGAATGAAAAAGATATGTTTACTCCATTTCGAAACCCAGTAGAGTGTGAGGTACAAAAACAGCTATTTATTTCCGAACAACCTGGTATATCTGATGAATAAAATATATTGATAAATACACACTCTACAGGAGCATGGAAATAGAACCGGTATATCGGTTCTATTCAAAGTCAAAATGAATCTAATTCCATAGTGAACTTACTCTTATCTACATACACCTCCACTTCGTGTTTAATCTGAACACCTATCTTTACATATGAGTAAATGTTATATTGTACGCTACTTTATGGTTCAACAGTGGAAATTTACAAGAGATTTATATTCACTCACCTTGTGACATGTAGGCACACAAAGCAAATCTCAAAGCATCTGTGCCACACTCGGGAATACCGTTTGGATAATCCTGTTTCTGACCATCTTTTGCTTTCTTGATTTCCTTTGGATCCACATTACTGTCCAACAATTGTTTGTGGAGTTCCTATAATTTCAAATAACAAGATATAAAAACACGCAATGATAATTATGGATGCGTAATACATTTAAACATAAAAAGAAATATTAACACCCATTAAATACGCTGGATAAATTTCATATTAGACAGACAAAAAAAACTAAGAATAATTCACAAGCCACAAAATCTTTCCGTGGAGAGCAAGGTTCATTAAATGTTTTATCAGGGTGTCTACTAAATGTTAAATTTTGAAACTCCAAGTTTTCCAGGTCATTAATTTATACAAATTTTCTTCTTGTTTAAACTATTTTGTCAATTAAAAGAAGCATGTACCAAGCACAACCATATACTATTTCTTTAAGGCATCATAGAACATGAAAATAATAATAATAATTAATATTCACATTTTCGAGAGATTTCAAACAAGAAAATAAAGTAGAATATTCCCTACCAGAAGGCAGTTGAGAAAATTGTGCAGTAACAAACAAACAAATATTATATACAACCTAGCTGTATTCTTCATTTTTAAAATAAAGTTTCAAATGAAATAAAAGTTCAGATCCATCAGATCCAAAATTTAGGAAATATAAACATACATCCTTTCAGTATGTTTAGTTGAAATTGTTAACAAAATGTTAGTGAAGCTAACTAATGGCCTTTAAAAAATGAGAAATTCATGTGCCTGTAAACCCAACTTCCAAACACATTTTAATCCACATGGTAACATTTTACTGCGTACTCTTTTTGGATGAAGAATGGCCAGTTACTTTATTTATACAAATGCATTTATATCAATTACCATGAATTATTAGTTTATGACATTTTTCTTCTTACAAACACAATTACCCGACTAAGACAAAGTTGCCTAAACAAGATAAATAAAATCTATCTTGCTAACAAGAATAACATCTATCTTGTTTAAAATAAAACAAGAATTTAACCTTGAACTAATATGGTTCATCTTAAAGCAAGGTTTTCAATATCGTCCTATAGTTGCTTCAATGTGAAATAGTCAGGGCGTCGTAAAGATGTAATTTTAGTGTGTGTGTAGTTTTAGTTAGATTAGATTGTATATTGTGAAGTCCATGTATGTATATGGAAAGGTGTGTATTATTTATTAACAACCGAAACAGTTGAGTCCAACTGTAAAACCCACTATTTTAAAATATCTCCGCTGTCACCGTTGGTTGCTAGACGTCAAAGACTTG